>JBCFYV010009882.1:33393357-33594211 GCA_039000515.1 Timema cristinae
TAATTAGCTATGCGTTATTTCAAAATATTATTTACGTTTTTGATACTTTCTCGCTGACCAAGGTGGCCCCCTTAATATGATAAACCGACGAATGCCTTAAAGCACTGAATGAATCATCGCCCTATCTCCTGAATCGTAGTCAGGAAAATGGGGATGTATGGGCGGGGTTTAAAATTGGCATAACTAATAGAAACAACTACCACCCAGTGTGGTAACAAACTGAAAGTCGTAGGAAAGTAAATATGGGACCACGTCAAATAACCTTAAAAGTGTGAACTTAGATTTTAAATGCTATTACAGAAAATAGGGAGAGAGGGTGTATAAAAAGAAAAAACTCTGTAGGTGTGATAGAAAGTTTAAATTTGTAGAGCAGGTACAAGGACTCCTTAAAATTTGAAATCTCCTAAGTGGATTTTAAATAAATGTGTGGGGGGGGAATGAGGTGAAGAGAGGGAGGCGAGTGCCTCAACATTTTCAAATCCAATACATTCAAATACCTATTTATATGGCAGAGATTCTAAATTTGTTTAGCAGGTATAGAATAGGACCACTCCAAATAAGCATGAAAGTATGAAAATTGTATTTCGGTATTAAATAATAATAATGATCATTAAAGATGCCCCCAATTTTCCAGAAGTCAATTCTAAAATTTTAAAAATGGAGTTCTGGAAAATGGGGGAGGGGGTTTTTGATTATATTGACCTTTGAAATGAGTTAGAAAATTTAAATTTTGCAGACCGGTATAAATACACCTCCAGATAACCAAGTGAATCTTACAGTTAAAAATTTTATAGAGTAATTTAGAAAAAGTGGGGGTGTGCAGGGGGGAGTCAAAATTTACAAAAATATAAAACTGAAATTTGGTTTACAGCTAGAAGTACAACCTCTAGGCTACCAAATAAGTTTTAAAATTTGACATTTTCAAGTAGGATTTAGAGAAATTGTGTCAGAGGTTAAGGAAGGGTTTGGTAATCAGATAAATCTGTGCCGGGACC
Organism: Timema cristinae; assembly: GCA_039000515.1. NCBI lineage: Eukaryota > Metazoa > Arthropoda > Insecta > Phasmatodea > Timematidae > Timema > Timema cristinae. The sequence continues at coordinate 33,394,353 of JBCFYV010009882.1, forward strand.
GGGGATTGAACCCCAGACCCCCAGCACAAAGGTCTGACACCTTACCCCTAGACCGCCAGGTCACCTACGAGTAGTGATTAAATAACATTTAGGTAGGCTAAGAACTTAACCTTTAACCTAAGTTTTACACAACCTCAGGCTTATGCTCGCCTTTACAATCTGTTATATTATATTTTTTTAATATGTATGCCTATTTATAATGACTTTAAATAATTTAATAAACAAAAATCAATACCCTAGAAAATATGTTTAGGCCTATAAAATAAATGACAATGACAAATCAAAAGCTATCCTAATTAACAAAAATCTATTTTAGATTCACTCCTCTTAAACAGTTGTAACAAAGTCTCTAATAAAAATACAATAACTTATAACTTCAAGTCTTACCGGATATTTATTTAATCAACACTGGAGAAAGACTCGCAACTAATTTTTATTACATTATTATTATTATCACCGCGTCTTACTACCCGTTCGGGTTATACGCACTTACGCTAATGTGTAATGGTAGGGTGATTGTGAGATGAAATGAAGGACCTACAGTTTAACGTGGAATCCGAACCACGGTGGAGGCCTGGCATTCCTCACATTCACAAATTGTGATTAATACACATCTTGTCAGAGGTGAAGGAAGGGTTTGGTAATCAGATAAATCTGTGCCGGGACCGAGGATTGAACCCCGGCCGCCAGCATAGAAGTCCGACACCTTACCCCTAGACCACCAGGTCACCAATTTTTATTACACTTCACAGATTTTTTTGGAATATAAAAAATTTAAAACTTGAGGTTTAGCCTAGAGGGCAACACAACACAATATTGGGGTTAAAAGATTTATTTTATAGTCTTGATAGACTTAAATTTTCGAATAATGTATATCGATCAGTGAGAAACACTATTTTATTTTATCACCTGCTTTAATGCTATATTAGATAAATAATTATTCAAAGATCACCAAAAAATTGTATATTTTTCCGAGGATAACACGCTCACACACCGAAATAATATTCACAAAAGAACACACAGATTACTAACTATCCAAATTAATATTCAAAAAAGATAATGTACTATTCAAATTTGTAATAAAATTATTAACGGGTAGCATGGGTAAAAGCTGCCGGTCGATGACGTAGAAAGAAAGAGGACCGTTGCCAGTTAGGCGGCAAAGGTATTAATACCCGTTGTTTACAAGATTTAAACTTTACATTATTTCACAAACATTTTGAATGTTTTTTCCTCTTTATTATCACAAACCATTTATTTATGTTAAAGATATATGAGGGCAGTTATAGAAATATTAGTAACTGAATATAATACCATTAAATCTAAAATTTCACCCTCTATTTAACTTGTTATTACCACAAGAGTTAAAAAAATTTAAAATGAAATTACTAGACATTTTTTTCTTAAATTTGATTATGGAAAGTAAAATTATACTGTAATCTTTGGGGAAGTATTGTTAAAAGTGATTGATAATATTTTTATTGATAATAATAGTAGTAATTAGAAAATAATAATTATTTCCAAAGATGGTGACAAAAGTTACTTTTAGAAAATGTTGGCATTACTGATACCATCTGAAAGCTTCTGCTAGCTAAGCTGTCATGTAAAACCATAGACGTGGTAAGTCTACTGTACAATGAGTTGCTTAAATTGGTGGCTCAACAAATTAAAAGAATAGTCGCTCGAATCAGAATAGCAATAACACCTCACAAATGTCTTAGTGTTATTTTAAGTTCTTTAGCAATTGGAAGAAGTTACTAAGATTTAAAATAAACTCGTGCTATATTTTCCAAAGCTTTGGGTGAAATTTGCAGGATACCTGTGCATCTATTTATGAAGGGTTAAAGAGAATATTTTAAAGTAAGTACTTTATTAGATGCTTGTGAAAAATACAATTAATAAATATTCATTAGACCAGCATTAATGGCCACTGTTACTAGGCCTTAAGTTATTTAAGTCATTATTTTATTAGCCAAGCGTTAATGGCCACTGTTACTAGGCCTTCAGTTATTTAAGTCATTGTTTGACAGAAACTACAATCTTCTAAATTTTGCTGGATAAGATTGTAGTGACGTTGATGTAGTATATAGGCTATATTATTTGTTCCAATGTAGGCCCATTATTAAAGGAACACTTCATTTATTATTTTTTTCATTTTTTAGTTTACTCTGCGATTTCCCATTTATTAGTGATAAATTGCTTAATTTTTTGTGCAAGAGATTGTCATTTCTGGGGAAAGCTCTTGTAGCGCTTGAACTATATGCTTTCCATATGAGCCATATTTTCCAACTGTTTGTTTACACCAGACTATTTGATTGCAAGAACTTTTCTCAGATATCCAGTAGGCCTACCTCATCAGAACGATCCTTTTTTTCTCTTCATTTGTAGATGTAGCACTTATTGATGTAGGTTGCGAAACTATCCCAGAAGTTGAGGTTGAGCTTTGGGTCTAGGTAGTTCATCAAGTTAGTTTATATCAACACTATTTTCTTCATCAATAATCTCTAGACCTAAACTTACATCTTGTTAATTCTAAAAAAAAATATAAAAAAAAATTATTATTTTTGTTTCATGTCATTGCAGTTCCCCCTAGAACAGAGCAAGAGTGGAGTAAAATTGTGAAATGGTTTGAAATCAAATGGTGATTTATAATTTGTTTGTGATGCATAGATAGAAAGCATATTAGAATAACACCCCTACCAGGAAGAAGATATCTTTTTTGGAATTATGCAGGTTATAATAGTTTGGTACTAATGGCAATTGCGAATTGAGCCTAAATTACGATTTACTTTAATGTCTAATGGGACCAAAGATCTATGTTTCTGACGGTGGTGTAATTGACAACTCAAAATTTAATAAAAATTTATAAATAAAAAGTTAAATTTACTTGAAGCTTAGGCCTACACAGTAAAAAATGGTACCTTATAACTTCCATATGTTTTCGTTGGAGATGAGACTTTTTTTTATGCCCAGATTTGTTAAAGCCATTCCCACAAGGAAATTTAAACAAATACATTTTTTCTCCAACAACTACTTACATCCTTTACATCCATATCATGCAGGATTATTAACATAATGTTTGGTATAATGGCTCCTCGAGTTCCAATTTACATACAAAAATTAATTTACAATTATATCGCATAGTTCTTGTATTTATGCCCCTTGCTGTTTTACATAATTTTTTATGCAGTAAGTACAGTAACTCATATATTCCAACATAATGCTAAGACAATTAGGAATGGGAAGAATCTGATATTAATATTGATTGCGAATGAATCCAAATGCCGTTTGTGAACTGCAGCATGGACACAATAAACATTTTGGATGAGAAGTAAATTAATCACAAAACCATTTTCTTCAATATTTCAAGGAAAAGTTAATTGGCAAGATAATATTATTCATTAGAGTTGAAAGCTATTCTGTATTCTATATAAAAAGAACACATGTTATTAGTATAAACATTGTGTTTGATTTGGAAACATTAAAATTCATAAATTATTTTATTTACTTTTTACAATAAATAAACTTCAAACATGCATTTTATAGCCTTGTATGTAAAGAAAGCTATTAAAATTATTGTAGTTTCTCAATTTTCTACTTACCTTACTAATAATTGGACTGGAAATTTTGTCTTCAATATTATCTCTGCCTAGGCATTTCTTGATCAGTCATAAAAAGTAGCAGGTCAAAATAACATAAACTTGGCTTTTGAATGTCTTCGCACTAGTTCTTGGCCTAAGTGAAGTAGTATATTCCTTTAGTTCTTTTCGGCAGCAAGTTCTTAATGCAGGGATGCAAATCAGCAGATACCCTTACATCCTGAGTTTCTAAATTATTTCCGTGGGTGACTAAGATTTCAATAACACATAAGTATTATCAACGCGACTCTTCAGAATTCAGATACAGGGGAGGAAATTTTATGAACAGATCGTAAAAATATGTGTAAAAATGGGAAAGTCAATCTGAAAAGAAGATTTACTAATACATCTTCTGTTTTTTCAAACATAAAGTTTTTTGACACAGCTAAATGGCCAGTTTGTCAGCTCTTAACTGAAGCTGGAAACAAAGAAATACAGGAATTGGTAAAATATTTTTAAAATTCCATTCCAAAATTCAGTGAAGATCAATTGCTTGCTGAATGTTTTGAGTTAAAACAAGTGTGCAAAGACCTACCTTTTAAAACACTGAAAAATGTTATGTCAGCCTTAGTGTTTCAAGATTTTTAGTGTGTTGCTGTCAATTGTTGCAACAGTGCCAGTGTCTACAGCTGTGTGTAAACGGGTTTTCAACTGTATGAATATAATAAATTCAAACCACAGAAGCATGCCAATATTTGAAATAAATAATAATTAATATTCTTATAGATGGACTATCCATCTGGCACTATCTTTGACCCAACAGAATGCATTCAAAACTGGTTTGCCAACAATTCAGGCTGGCCCGGCTACAAGCGGTAAATCGGGTAAGAAAAGTGGGCCTCTTAATATTATTTGCAAGCCTGTTTTAATGAATTCACTTTTTTATAACTGCATCATTATTTGCCTGTGGATGAACTTTTTTTAATTTATCAATCACACTTTTTTATGTTTGTCTGAATGATCTACTCTTTATCTTCTAAAAAAATCATTTTGTTTATATAAATTAATAAATTTGGTAACAAACTCATGTGACATTAGCTTAACGTCGGTCATTTTCTACTAGAATTCTTAATGCAAGTATGACACACACCTACACACTCCTTCTTACTTACCTGCAAGTTGAAACACGCATGGAAAAATCAACTCGATACTGATTCGGTTGATGGCAAACAATTGGTGATACACAATGAGTTGGTCAATTTGACCACACACACTCTCCATCTTGCAATCCAATCAATGTCACATTGATTCTAACATCACAATTCTTTTAAAAAAAACTTTTTACTTGTTTAAACTTAAAAACACCAATTCTCTACCAGAGTTCTTGTTCGAGTGGCCCAAAGCTTGAATGAAAGTACGGAATGTGGATGCGATGGGGGCTAAGCTTAAACAGTCGCCGCACTTATTGACCTGGCTTAAGTTTTAATACTCCTGTCTGCGGTATTTAAAGAAAGACAGTCTTCTGAGTTGTATTAATACAACAGGAATTACAGGACATTGAACTACACTCTATGGCCATTTATTAATTGTTTTCACTAATCCCTTTCTCTGACAGGGTATATGAAACTCAAAAAACTGGCCTTTTCTACTCAGTTTAGTTTTTTGAATGCATGAATAGTGTGGAATCAAGTGTGGAAAAAGAACAGACTCTAGAGAAGGATCTGGAAAAGATATTAATTAAAACAATATATAATAAACAGTAGCAAATAACAAATTTTTTAAAAGATTAATCAATATATTTTGATAAAGAGCAATTGTATTTGAACTCTAAATTCATTTGTCATTAACCCACTACTTTCAGTTTAAAAAAAATCTGTTTTAGTGAACTTTGGACATATTGAACAAAAATCTTAGTCTGTAGAGATTCTTATTATCTGCAGTATGTTTTGATTTGATATTCTATTTATATTTGGTCTGACACCTTAGCTCCGATGGTAGCATGTTTGTGTACTAAGCTAAGGGTCTTGGTTCGATTCCTGGCATGTCTGAAAAATTTAGCATTGGTGAAATGTGAGTTTCCCATTCCACAGTGATGAATTAGCGGCCATGGGCTGGATGTTGTGTTTGTTTTAAATTTAAGTTAGTTTGTAAGTCTTCTGGTGATATAATCAGTAATTTCAGAAACTGCACATTAAATACCTCACATAAATGAAATGAAAATATATATATATTGAGTGATTGATTAATTGATAGTGATTGGTACTTTCATATTTTTGTCTGTTTTGTGTATAGTCTTGGTGGACATTTATGAATTCAGAATATGTTGAAGACTGTAAAGGTGCATATCCAAATCTTTATTTTGATAGTTCAATAAAAGAGGGTATAGGAAAAGGGTGTGTGTGATTTATTAAGCAAGCATAAGGGTAAGAGGGGTTCCAAATGATTTGAGAATCACTGTACTAGAGACACCCATGTCCATATATTTTTAGGGGTAGAATCCCCTGACACCCAAGCCACCAGCAATTTAGAGTCTTTGGCCACCAAATATCCTTTGCAATTATTTGAATACAGCATATGCCAATGCATAGCAAATTATAAACTCTAATAACTCTTATTTAACATAAACGATGCACCACTTACAATTCATTCTTTAAATTGTATTGCGGGTTTTAAAAAAGGCGGTAAAATTTTGAATAATATTTTGTTTTAATTGATTTTTAACAAACTTAAAATAGATAATTAATACAGCCTAAGTAGGGTAAATCATTAATAGGCTATGATTTTATTTTTGGTACTTCTATTAACCGTGTTGGGCCAAGTCTCCCAAGATATTTAAAAAATAATAAACCTAAAGTTCACAAATTTAACAATTGCACTAAAAACTTATTTAGCTACACCCATAAAAACCATAAGTTATTTTGTTTTTAAAAAGTGATGAAACAATTAAAATTGAGATTTAAGTATATAATTTAAGGATTGTTTTGATGAAATTTTGGGGGCATTTTACATAGCAATTATCATTTTATTGTTATTCCTCTATGAAGCAGTAAATCAAAACCATTCTAATTTTTGAAAATAGATTAATATTTAACTTGGATTATTTGTTGATGTTTATCTTCATACATTAAAAGTAATAATTTTATAGCTGTCTTAAGTAGAATTTTTTAAATACCAGATATCCATACAATATTCCAATACCATTTATGCAATAGAGCAGTGCAAATTTTAATGAATAAAAATATAAACTCTCTTTTGGTATTTTTGGGTGTATTCAGGACCAAGAATCACACATTACTGAGTATTGTAACTAAAAAACTTATTTCTTTTCTTTGATAACAAATTGAACTTTTGTGTGTATTAATTTGGTTAAAGTTCCAAAAAGTCTATACCATTCATATTCATTATACATACAGGCAAATAAAATGGTAAAACAGTCATGAAATCTAATGTTTTTCATGAATGTCATGAAATAAATTTATTGGTCATGATTATATACTAGTAAGAATACTATTTATATTTTTTCCTGATGTATAAATAGATTCATATAGTTTTAAATTACCACATTACTAATGCTTATATACTAATTACACTAATAAGTTAGGGATTAGGAAGGTTGTCATTTGAGTGGAGGGAAAGTGGAAAATTATTGAGGAAAAACCACCTTCACTACACCTGGCCGGGATTGAACACTCATCTCCCCATCTTTGACAATCCAGTATATTGTTCAAGTAGTACATCAGACCATGTGCCCACCAAAGCAGATTTTTTGATTATAGCGGTCTATTGCTAAAGTAGCACATTAGACTATGCAACCACCAAAGCAGGTTTTTCGATTATTACATTATGAAAAATGAGAAAATCAGAATTGTTGATCTTTTTTTTATGAAACCCTTAGCTTGTGTAGATACTTTTTTTTGGGGGAGGGGGGGGAGGGGGTTGAGGGCAGTCCTTTAATTGAGTCAAGAAAAGCTGTGTTTAAGTTATATACAAGTTATAAACGAGTTTAATTGAATTTATAGAAACCCAGACATAGATATAACAATTTTTGAAAACAAAAAATTTCAATGAAAATCTTTCTTACCTCATCTTAAATTCACATCAAATTGTATTTTATTCTCAACTTTACTATTTATTTCTATAATATGACTCAACAATTTTCATAAAAGTAAATATTTCACTGATGGTACCTTACTTTAAATCCCCAAACATTACTAGTAAAATAATTTAATAGTTTTTACTTCCTAGATCCAGTTAATATTGACCGCAGTAAAATAGTTCTGCACATATTAATGATGTACTTAAATTGTATGGTCTACTACATATATTCTGAGTTTGAATGAAATAAATGGACAATGCTCTTTTAATATATTTGTTGTTGCTTACAAATTAATATTATCTACATAAACTTAATAAACATATTTTGTTAATATTGTCCTAAAGATGGTTTAAAATAGTTGTTTTTAAAAACTGTTGGCCTAAACTCTGATCCATTTTTCAAACCTTTTGTTCAAATTTTAATATTTTATTTCTATACTTTCTTGGTGCTTTGATTACTATTTTGGCCATTTTTTAAAAGTATAGAGCTATGCTTGGGGGCTACCTTTTAATAAACAAATATTAGCATTTAAAACTGTGCACAATATTGAATCATGTAATGCTGCCCTTGAGAATAAAATTATAATATACTGAGTTCAGCTAAAACGTGATTAAGTATATAGTTATAAACTATGGCTAAACTTGGTACACTGAAGTGTTTCTTCATTTACTAATATTCCATAAGTCACCAGTGGCTTACACCAATTTTTTTAAAAGTCATATAAATTCAATTTTTCTCCAAAACATATGGGCTAAATTTGAATATCATTGAGTCATTTAATACAGGTTATAGAAGCAAAATACAAGAAAGTAAATTTTTTACCAAATTTGGTTGAAATTAGATTATTATTTTTTGTTAATATGTGGCATATTCGGAAAGTAAAGATACAAAGACCATAGCATTTACAAATTAATGATTTTTCCTAAACTTTTACTGAAAACTACTTAAACATGGATAAGTTTATTTTTCCACATATTCACTGCCATTGTCCAAATGATTATTAAGTCTGGGAACCAACTTTTATATCTCCTAGTCATAAAAGTCTGCCGCCTGTCCTTTTAACCATGTTATGACTTCTTCTTTCACTTCATCATAGTCATCAATCTTTTTCCCACCCAGATATTTTTTCAGGTGAAGAAACAAGTGATAATTGCTTGGGGAGAGGTCTGGACTATAAGCCAGATGATCCAAAACATCCCAATTGAAACTGTCAAGCAGCTCAGTGGTGACGTGCACGCAGTGTAGGACTGATCATTGTCTTGTAGCAAGTAGATGCCATCAGTCAACATTCCCCTCCTTTTGTTCTGAATGGCTTGTCGAAGCTGTCTCAAGGTCACACAATATGCATTGGCATTAATTGTTATGTCAGGGGGCATAAAATCAACTGTAGCCATGATTTTTTTTGCGGAATTGAACTTTTTGGGGGAATGTGCGTGGCAACATTGCAATGGCAGAACTTCGATTCAGGAGTGTGGTGATAAACCCAAGTTTCATACCCAGTCACAATAAAGTCCAAAAATTAACTTACTTCCTCTGCATAACGTGTGAGAAACGTGAGTGCAGAACCCATCCGTTTTTTCCTTGGGGTCATCTGTTAACATTTTGTGCACCCAATGCATGCACAATTTCTTGCAACATAATTTTTCTGTCATGGCTTCATGAATCACAGTCCTAGACACTTCAGGAATAATGTCATGCAACTCTTTTATCGTCAAATGCCAATTTGCTCCCATTTCTCTTTCAATTTCTTAAGGTCTTCAGAGATTAAAGATGGCCACCCACTCTTTTGTTCATTGTGAACATTAGTCCTTCCTCCTGAGAATTCACGACACCACTTCATCACATTTTGTCAATTCATAATGTCACCATAAACAGTAGAAATTTGTATGTGAATTTCTGCTGTGCGCTTACCTCTGCGTTCAGAAAATGTATCATGGAACAAACTTCACATTTAGTGGGATCTTGGATTGGCGCTGCCGTTTTAATAACTTGTCACTCAGACAAAAACTATTCTCATACTGGCAAACCAAAGCGAAATGAAATCCAAAAGGATCAAGGTCAACGCCAGTCTACTCGCAATAAACATTTAAACTCCCCATAGCGGCATTGACACAATGTATCTTTACTTTCCGGACATGCCTCATATAAGATAGACTCTTATATTAATGTTATTCTGATGGAGTAGGCCTACTCTTTTTATTGAGTTCATTATAGTTAAATGAAGTAAATTATCTTTCATTTTTACTTACTCACTATCTTACAGGTAGAGAAAGTATTGTGATCGAAAAAATTTAACTCGAGTTTTTTATGAATGTTGACGTGTGTGTGTTGTCGTCCCCTCGACTCCCTTCCCCCACCCCCACCCAAAAAAAGTTGTTTTTGCACATCCGTCTACCTGTCCTTAGGAGTAAAACCTAAACTATTTTACTGGTATGGCTAAAACTTGGTATATAGGGTTTTCACAGGGTTGCCCCAATGGGATTTTGGAATTGGATATATATAACCCTAAAATTAAGGGTAGTTTTCGCAAGTGTAAAAAGAGAAAAAAATCGATTTTATCAAAATCACAAACAAAATGGCTAATATCACTTTTTCATCAAATTGACTTAAAGGGTTCTGGTGTGATGCGTAAATTCTGATTTTTTTTTTTTATCATATCTCCGTAACTTGTGTTGTGAAGTTACTTGTCATTGCAAATATGTAGGTCTATTTATAATAAAAATCTTAATTTGAAACATAATTTTATAAAACCAATAATTTTCAAGCTATACACAAATATATATATATTAACTTTTTCAAACACAGGTAAAGTACTGTGACCATAGCAAAAATCTAACCCTAGATGTTGATGGATATCGACGTTTCAGAACCCCCCCCTCAAGCCCTAAAAAGTGTTTTTTGCAATGCTGTCTGTGTGTGTGTGTGTCGTTTAACCCTAAAATTAAGAGAGTACGAGCCTAAAAAGTGTTTTTTGCAATGCTGTCTGTGTGTGCGTCGTTTAACCCTAAAATTAAGAGAGTAATAAAGGGTGAAAAGAGAAAATAACAATATTTTCAAAATTGGCTCTAACAATTTTGATTAAAAGTTGTATCCAGGCATTGATTGAGATTATAAATAAAATGGATATTTTCACTCTCCCATGAAAATGACTTTTAGAGTACTTTACAAAAGTGTAAATTTCCGTATCTCCGCAACTATTTGACATACTAAATAACTTATTATTACAAAATTGTAGTTTTATTAAAAATAAAAACGCTTTTATTTGAAATATATCTTTATAAAACCAATAGTTTCTGAAATATTGGCAAATATGTTACTACAATTTTGTGAGTTTTAGTTGTATAGAGATACTAAAGTTTTAAACGCAATAATTCTCTAATGCAATAAAGTAAATAAGTCTCTCATAAAGTTTGTTCATTTCCCTGCAACCTCTTAAGTGAAATGTTTGTACAGCAATGATCTATCTCTATCATTTTAGACTCAATAGTTAAAATATACCTTTTTTATTGGTCAAAATTTATAAATGAGTAATTTAATAGCAATACGATGACCTGAAGATGTGTAAAATCTAATAAAATGTCAAAAATTTTAACTAAGTCAAAATTTTAATACAAAGTGTTGGCCCTTGTAGACCTAATATTGATCTTTTATATTCGTCCAAATAAATAAACAAGGACTTTAATTCTTTATTTAAAACCTGGAGTCAAAAATGTTTTGCATAAGTAAGTTATAGCACCATTTTTACTCAGGTTTGCTAGTGTATATTATTTCGTTTCACATATATTACGAGTATTAAGTAAATACCACAATTTTTAAACAATGAGAGTGAGAAGCTCTTCCGGAGCTCTGTACCATTTATTTTATTTTAAACTAGACACATTTAAACTGAATATATTTTTTACCCGCACTGGTTGGCATGCAAATAAAGATGTATTTTCTTGTTTAGTTTTCCAGTGACAGGGAGGTTAGGGAATAGTTGCAACAAAATGTTTTGGGTACCCGTCATTTGGCCTAAAGTGTAGGCCAAACGCCTTTTAGGCCAAACGCCCTTTAGGCCAAACGCCCTTTAGGCCAAACGCCTTTTAGGCCAAACGCCTTTAGGCCAAACGACTTTTTGTAAAGTTAATTTTTAGACCATTTATTAAAATATGTTTTGCTGTCTCCGGAAACATTCGTTAAGATTTGTAGTGATGCAAATAGATGGCGAGGTGTGTAGTGTTTAGTTAAATAGTATATACTACCGTTTCAAAATATGTCTTTTCTCAATTTACTACTTCCCAAGGTTTAGCAGCACGTCCATTAACCTGTAGTACCACCTTTGTATGTTGAACTTTTTACATTGCCAAGGTTTTGTACTAATTTTTGACAAGCCATCGTGTGAATGTGGGGAGTGCCAGGCCGCTACCGTGGTTCGGATTCCACGTTAAACTGTAGGTCCTTCATTTCATCTCACAATCACCCTACCATTACACATTAGCGTAAGTGCGTATAACCCGAACGGGTAGTAAGACGTGGTGCTAATAATAATAATAATAATTTTTGTACTGTTTTGTACCCATACCGTTTTTTATTAATTAGCACATACATGTGGTCACACCATTTTAATAATTTTGTTTTATTTTGAATTTTGAATATTTTTTATAAGTGCCAAAGTGTATTTTATCAGTCTTTCTAAGTATATTTGATTATTAATTTTGCTAAATGAATTAATCAATTTTATTTTTGTATAATCATATTAACTTACTCAATTTTGCCCACGGCTTCGCTCACATTTAAGTTGGGTAAATTATCTTATTTTTAGCAAATCATCTAAACCAGGTTTTCTCAAACTCTATACTCTTGAGCCTTATATGAACATAAAATTAATTGTTAAGACTCTTATTCTTAGAATAAAATAACTTTTTTACGTTAAAATACAAAAATGAGACATTTATTATTTAATTGATTTAATTATTTTCTGATAAGAGCTTTGTAGAAGTTTATAAAAATGGTAAAGTTTTGTAAGATATTAATTAATTTTATTGCTTCATATTCCAAAGAGAATATTAATTTTTTAGTCAATCATAATTTAGGCAAGTCGAAAGAAGTGAGAAAATGGTTCACACCTTATCTGAAATCCCTTCGCGCCTCGCAGTTTGAGAAACCCTGATCTAAACTACCAAAAATACAATTTGACACGTATGAGGCGAGAACTTTGAATGTTGATGAAGCCACAAATTAACTACTACCTATAAGAAGTAAAATCTATTTTATATATATATATATATGCAGTCTTTGCATCAATATTTGCTCGCTTACGCGGAGACATTGTTGAAATAAACATCAAAAGAAATAGTTTAAATTTACTAACTAAACATGAATTAATTTGAAAGAATCACTCTAGTAATAAGCACCTCAGCTTATCAAATAAATTGTTCTGTTAGTAATTGTTTCTATTGGTTTTTGAAAATTTTCCCTTCTCCTCCCCAATCTTAATTTCTCTAACTCACATTTAAACACATAGTTTTAAGAATAATTTCTTTATCTATAGTTGTACTTCTACCTGCCAGCCAAATTTCGATTTTCAACTATAGATAAAAGGTTTTTTTTTAAACTCTCCTCGCCCCTCCCTTGATTTTATGGAATTACATTTTAAAATGTTCAGACTTATTAGTTATTTGGAGTGGTGCATTTACGGGCATGCCAAAATTCAATTTTTAACGACACTGCACTGAGATGTAGTAGTTTCTATTAATTTTGTAGATTTTGAACCCCCCATTCCCCAACCCACTTTGAGAAATTTAGAGTCTAATGTTATTTTGGCTATCTGGGATTTGATTTATTTTTATTTATCTGTCAAAATTTTAATTTTTTCCTCATCTCAAAAAGTTTTTTTCTCTATTATACTCTATCACCACTATTTCTCAGAATGCAATTTTAAATAATAATAATTATTATTATTAAGTAAATGTCTTTGTATTGTTTCCTGTACCTAATTAATAAATTTAAATTATATACAATACAGAGAAGTAATTAAATATATTAATTTTGGAAATGTTGACTTCCCAACTCCCCTTCCTCCCACCATTACTCAACTCACTGAGAAATTTCAAATTCTAAGATTTATTTGGTCATCTTGATAGGTCCTTCCTTATACTAAGGCTACTAAAGTTGTAGGGTATGCTCATTCACTTTACCGGCCAGCATTCAGCTCTGCCCTAACACGCAGCGCTGCTGTAACGTCTGCTCGTCACCTAGCCAAGCTTGCTTCTGTTCAGATCATGAGACTTTGCAGTGCCGCACTTTTTTTATTATTATTTAGCACCACGTCTTACTACCCGTTCAGCTTATACGCCTAATCCTATTAGATAAAAATAGATATCAAATTGAAGGATATGAATAAGATAGAAATTGGTTATTAATATAAATTATATTGACAATATCAATTAAGTATAATTTTCATAAAGAGTCAATGGACTGAGTGGGAAAGTTGTTGTTACAACAAGAAACAAAAATCAATTAGAATCAATAATTGTGAGTGAAAATAGATATGTATTGAAAAAAGTTTAGTTAGGTTAAAAAGTAATAATTGAACCTTTACAAACACATTAAAAATGTGAGTCAAAAAGCACATATATAACAAAATAATAAAACATATTAAAATACATGTATTATAGACATTAGTTAAAATAAAATAAGGTGTATAATATTGATGACAAGATAATTATGATTAGAAAAGAATTAATAAAGTTCCATTGAGAATTGAGCCTATACTTTGCTTAGAAGTTATTAAATTGGTTTGTTCTAAAAATTTCAGGATTTTATGTAGTTACAATTTAACAAACCATAAATATATTAAGACAAGTGTTGAAACATGGGATATTATAGATGAAAATTATAATATAGTGTAATAAGATAAAGGTCAAATGACAAAAAATTGGAATATTATAATACAGAAAAGGTTAATATAAGTTGAGATCTATCCTTATCTGAGAGTTTTTGAATTCCCTTGTTCCTTGTAAATTAGGAGTGAATTAATCACAAGACCGACATGTTTCAGCGCTCGATAGGCATCATCCTCAGGTCTAAATAAGAAGAAAAAATTAACGTAAGTTATGGTCCAAATACTCAATGTAGGCCAATATAAAAAAAAAAAATGTAAAATTAAATTGTATAACAAAGTGAATGAGATATATATTAGCGGAAATGATATTTCATAATTATACGCCTAAGTCCTAATTACGCTAATGGATTGGGAATTGAGAAGGTTTAATTAGAGGAAGTGAACCCGCATTTGCGTGGAGGGAGAGTGGAAAACCATTTAGAAAAAACCACCCCCAGTTCACCCGACCGAGATTTAAACCTCGATCTCCCCGTCCTCAGCAGTTGAGCTCAACACGACTAGCGCGTTAGCTATCCACGCCAACGAGGCGGGTGCGCTCGTTACTAACTACTTATTTATGTCAAGTATGCTTCAAAAGTCATTGTGAATAGTAAATGTTTGTATGTTTATTGTAAGCTTTCTTATTATTTATGCGTGAAGGGTTATGAAAAGTGTCATACCGATACTAAAAAAATGCAAGTAAAGCGTTGTACTGTTGCTGTATGCAATAAAAGTAATCTAAGAGCTATGGTGTTATACACCATGACTTCCCTAAAGATTCTGATGTCAGACGAAGATGTATTCCCTTCTGAACGAGATGGAAAATGGAGTCATGATTCATATTTTATTTGCTCAGAACATTTTTCACCTGATGAATATAAACCTTCAGCCCTAACTGCTGTACTTTCCTTAAAAAAGCAAATTAAAATCGCCCTTATTTGTGATGTCTCCGAAAATGTTATCCAAGGGTAAAATATATCACCCGTGAATCTAGGCATTATATTAGATTTACAGAACAAATAGTAAGTGATTTCATGGCGGGTAAACATGTCACCCCCAATAGTTTTACTTTATGGAAAAGTCCTCTTCTATAGTGAATTTAATGATTTGTTTAAATAGTTTACTTAACTGCAAGATTTCACATATGCATTTTATAACCTTATTAAACAAATTGATCTTGCTTCATTAATGTGGCCAGTAGTCTGGAAGAGAAATCTCCCCATGCAAGGTGGATATAGTTTTATGTTATCCGTGCCATCTTAAAACATACTTTAGAAACATTATTTCTAAATTTAATAAATCACGTGGCGGTTTGACACACATAAATATGTTTTGTACAAGAACATAGTTTATTGTAGTACATGAACAAATGTATATAGTACGCAAGTTAATGAAAGCATTAAGGTATTTGGTGACGTAAATGTTCACTTAAATTATGTGTTAACTTTTCAATATAAATTTAATAACCCTCTTGTAAGTAGGCCTATTCATAAACCAATTTGTAGTATAGCGAAAATCTTGAATTTATATTAATGTTCAACTGAGTGTGTCAAACTATATATTTAAAGGCTAATATTAGATTCGTCTACATTTATGTTATATAAGTTGGTAATAATATATGCCCCCCTCAAAGTTGGAGATAATATGTGTATCCTCCACCTATACCACCCCACCGCCCCCACCCCTCTCTGAGTTGGAAATAAAGTTGTCCTCTAAGATTGAAGTTCAAATCCCAGCCGGGTGTAACAAGGGTATTTTTCCCTAAAATGGTTCCCCACTCTGAATATATGCAAATGAAGGTACATTCAATCTAAAATGTCACCTTCCTCATTCCTGGTTCATTAGGGTAAATTGATGTATGTGTACAATTCAAACGGGTAATAAGTCACAATGAAAAAAAATACTATTGTGATGACTATCAAGAGTATTGGCGAAGCTTTATTAGTGTTGGGCGAGGTAGTTTGTAAAAAAACTATTTTTAAGGAGATTTTATGGGATTGACTCCAAGCCAGTGGAAAATATTTGAAAATGAAATGCCACTAAAAGCTATTTGGGGTGACCCTTAAGCGTTTAGAAATAATAATAGATTGTTATAGAATCTTTCTGAAGTTTGATGCAAACCATCTCTCAGCTTCAAACTCAAGTATATCATAGGGAAGTTTAACAAACTGGAGGAAGGCATATTTCGATAGGGGGTGGGGAGAAGAAAATGTGGAAATACCCCACCCCATCAACCCTTCCCTCTTTCCCAGTTCACCCTCAATGAGTGACACTCGATATTAAACTAGCGACAGACACACCATAGAATGTAGATTATTTACTCAGTCTGACAAACTAACTTAAATCTAGAACAAATAAAACATCCAGCCCCCTGACAGTTAATTCATCATTGTGAAATGGGAAAAGCACAGTCAACCAATGATACGTTTTTCGGACATTCCGGGAATCGAACCCGGGACCTTTAGCTCACTATGCAAACACGCTACCAACTGAGATAAAGTGTCGGACTGTGTATTGAAATCAACATTTAGTACGGTTTATGTGTTGTTAACAAAATAATTATATATTACGTGATAAAAAAAATTACACCTCTGTACACAAATAAACAACTGGTACGTTGGTATTAACGCTGTAAGCTACCTGGTCTCATAAGTCATTGCATTCAAAATATAACTTGTTTTTGAGTGACGCGTAGGTTGGGGTGTAGTGTAGTTCTTTTATATTCATTCAAGAATTAAATTATAAAAGACTTGTGAGATTTAAATGTATTTATTGAATGATCATAATACTAGTGTAAATATTTTTATGAGAGTTCGGCCATTCATTTTTTCTGGTACAAAGGCTCCTTCGGTCTAAATTGTGAGAACCCCTGGTCTAAGTCAATATATGTTAATGTGTTGAATAACACGCTCTGGTAGCTTTGTCAGTTCGAAGTACTTTAGTATTAATTTTAACCGAAATTGGGTGGGGTGCGAGTGATTCTGAAGTCTCTATAAGCGAGGTACTCGGTGTAATAACCCATATCTTGTGTTAATGGACTTAAAAACTATAACGAACTTAATTACCAGAATGGTGGCTACTAGTTATATACATTTTCTTGTATACAATGTTTGGAAGCTAGTATGGTTGTGCTTTTTTCAAATGAGAATATAAGTGGCACTTTTAATATGTAAGTGTGTGTTTTGAATATAAAGAGTTAAACCAAGTCTTAAAAAGGAGCCTATGTATACGACTCATCTTCTGTGTCTAATGTTTTAGTTATAAAGTAAATAATTTATGTTTGTATTGAAATTATTAGTGGTCATGGGGGAAGGTGCCCCGTTTACTCCACCCCATTGAGTGCGCCACTGGTTCTAAGTAAACGCTTAGTGAGAGGTCATTTTATCATAGATATAATTAATTTATAAAATATTATAGTTATTTCAATGGTTTTTATGAACTTATAATGCCCCTTTTTCTCGTCAAGTGAAAAAATCAAAAGTATATCCATTAGCTTTTATTTAATTAAAGGGTACTAAACTTTTAGTTCAAAACCATTTAAAAAAAGGGTATATAATGTTAATAATGAATTCTTTTTGAGCCAGTGGGTTAAAGGAGTCTCTCATTTTATATTATTAAGTAAATATAGTAAGTATAGTATTTATCTTAAAAATGTTAAGTCAAGTTTAAATGTAATTATAATTATACAAAAATGTACATTTGTTATATTTGAATATGATGTATTTTCACTGTCTAAAATATGTTTTTCAAGTAAATAGAGTAAGCTCTAGTAGTGTTGTTGTTTTTCATTGTATCTTCACGCCAGTAGGGAATGCCAGGCCTCCACCGTGGTTCGGATTCCACGTTAAGCTGTAGGTCCTTCATTTCATTTCACTATCACCCTACCATTACACATTAGCTTAAGTGCGTATAACCCGAATGGGTAGTAAGACGCGGTGCTAATAATAATAATAATTGTGCGTATAACCCGAATGGGTAGTAAGACGCGGTGCTAATAATAATAATAATAATAATAATTCACGCCAGTCAATGCTTTCCGCATTTAATAGCAATTAGAAGGTAGGTATGAGGAAGATAGAATTATGAGAAGTACCCTCGTTTGCGTGGAAATAGCGGGACACCATTTAGGAAAAATTACCATCAGTACACCGTGTAATCGAGTAGCCGCGGTATGTACATTTTTGTCCTCGATTCATTATTTTATAGTAAAAATCTTTCTTTCAAAAATGAAGATGAAATACATATAAAAAAATTAGATATCACTAAACTTTATACAAAAATATACAAATCAATACATTATTTAATCTATATAAAGTAAAGGATGAAGCAAGACAGACATGTCCACTTACAACTCGTGAAACTCAAAACAAATTATGTTAGTGGGTTTGAAAAAGAACCAAAAGAAAGTTGCCGGGGAACCATTAATTTTTGTTATGGTTTACTTCAAGGTCGTTTGCTATTTTAGGAATGGAGGGAGGAAAGGACTGCTGCCTAATCCCACCCTTCAAAGTCTCTTGTAGAGTGCGACGGAGAAGAGAGAAATAGAAGATTTAGCCTGTTTGCCACGTAACTCAAGTTGGCCCGCCACATTGCTAAAAAAACCTTTTTTTGTCTATTCGTTTGTGCTTTATTTGTGCTCATATGTGCCCGAACATGAACATTTGTGCTGTGAAACTGGCCAATTTAGAAAATATTTAATGTGGCGGGCCAACTTGAGCTCAAGCTAGCCCACCACATATTGAAAAACACAACATAACAAAATTTATTTAAGTCAATCCATTGTGCTCCATTTGTGCTCATATGTGCCCGAAAATGAACATTTTTGCTTTAAAATTAGAAATTCTAAAGAACAATTAATGTGGCGGGCTAACTTGAGTATTCCCTATACCATAACCTGTAGACAAATTGAGTTCAAGCTGGCCCGCCACATTTTTAAATATCAATGTAACAAAATTCTGTTTTCACCATTCGTTTGTTTTTCATTTGTGCTCATATGTGCCCAAAAATGAGTATTTGTGCTCTAAAATTAGAAAATCTAGAAAACAGTTAATTTGGTGGGCTAGCTTGAGCTCTAGTTGGATCGCCTTCATTAAATGTTATCTAAAAGGCCTAGTTTCACTGCACTCTAGTTCATGTTCGGTTACATATGAGCACAAACGAAATAAAAACGAATAGTGGAAACAGAATTTTGTTACATTGATATATCAAAATGTGGCGAGCCAACTTGTACTCTATTTTTCTACAGGTTATGATATAGGAAAGGTTCAACTTGGCCTGCCACATTAAATGTTATATAGCATTCCTAATTTTAGAGCACAAATGTTTTTTTTCGGGCACATATGAGCACAAACAAAGCACAAAATAATGGCGAAAACAGAATGTTATGTTTTGTATTCAATATGTGTTGGGCTATCTTGAGCTCTAGCTGGATCGCCTTCAATAAATGTTATATAAAAGGCCTAGGTTCACAGCACTAACGTTCATGTACATGCACATATGTGCACAAACGAAATAAAAACTAGTGGTGAAAACAGAAATTGGTTACATTGTTATTTAAAAATGTGGCGGGCCACCTTGAACTCGATTTTTCTACATGTTATGGTATAGGGAAGACTCAAGTTAGCCCGCCACATTAGTTATTCTCTAGATTTTCTAATTTTATAGGACAAATGTTCATTTCCGGGCACATATGAGCACAAACGAAGCCCAAACTAATGGCGAAAACAGAATTTAGTTAAATTTTGTTTTTAATATGTGGCGGGCTAGCTTGAGCTATAGTTGGATCGCCTTCATTAAATGTTATCTAAAAGGCCTAGATCCACAGCCCTAACGTTAATTTTCGGGCTCATGTGAGCACAAACTAAGAACAAACGAATGGTGAATACAGAATTTTGTTACATTGATATTTAAAAATGTGGCTGGCCAGCTTGAACTATATTTTTCTACAGTTTATGATATAGGGAAGGTTCAAGTTAGCCCGTCACATTAAATGTTCTCTAAATTTTCTAATTTTAAAGCACAAATGTTCATTTTCGGGCACATATGAGCACAAACGGAACACAATGGATTGACTTAAATAAATTTTATGTTGTGTTTTTCAATATGTGGCGGGCTAGCTTGAGCTCAAGTTGGCCCGCCACATTAAATATTTTCTAAATTGGCCAGTTTTACAGCACAAATGTTCATGTTCGGGCACATATGAGCACAAATAGAGCACAAACGATTAGACAAAAAAAGATTATTTTTTTTCGGCAATATGGTGGGCCAACTTGAGTCACGTCTGTTTGCCTCTAGGCTATGAGTGTCACTTTTTGGTATGGGAGAACACAAGCGATCCTAGCGGTGAGATATTTTTACCAACAAAAGCTCGTCAGATTTATCCCTCTGGCCTCTGCTGCAGCCATTGGCTTTTCGGAGGTCCACTTGCTTACATTGTACGTTTTTCTTGCCTTAGGACCAAACCCTTCCTTCACCTCTGACAAGACATCTTGTGAATGTGGAGAATGCCAGGCCTCCACCGTGGTTCGGATTCCACGTTAAACTGTAGGTCCTTCATTTCATCTCACTATCACCCTACCATTACACATTAGCGTAAGTGCGTATATCCCATATGGGTAGTAAGACGCGGTGCTAATAATAATAATAATTCTTGCCCTAGGAAGTTATCATCCTGTAAAGGCTTCCACATTTTGTATTTTTACGTTTTATGAAGATTTAAAAAAAGACCAACGACAATTCCATAAAATCTTTTGTATTTTTTTCACAACGGGTTTTATTGCTCTTATATATATATATATATATATATATATATATATATATTAGAGTATTAGTTGAAATAATTCCTTAGAATGCTTTGCTAATTACTAGGAGGGAAATTAGTATATAGTTTTTAAACAAAGGACCTATTGTGTTAACATAGCCCATGTTAATAATATCACCGTAATAAAAATAGTGACACTGTTTGAAAAAAATAACTGTACTAATTTTATATAATAATATTTACAATAATTCTAACAATAATAATAGAGTTAAGGATCTAGTCAAAACCATAATTTTTGTTTATATATATATATAAACTTAAATTATATATATATATATATATATATATATATATATATATATATATGACCATTGGAATATATACTGGCGAAATTTATTTAATGCATCACTATTATATATATTAATTATTAATACAATAGATAAAAAAATAGTATATGTTCATATATATATCTCAGTAACTCTAAACGAAAATCGGGCGTTACTTCAGACAAATTTTAGGTGGGTGGGTTGAATATTGGTTTCCACTTTCATTTTGCCTTTCGGAATAAGTTGTCAAAAGTCCCCATAATTTGAATGTACGCATATAATTTTACCGCGCGTAAACGATGTTGAGAATGGGATTTTCTTATTGTTTTTCGTTAACTTTATGACCCTGAGATATATTAACAAGGAAATAATATCGGAAATATATATATAAAAAAGGTGATATAGTGTTTTGTGAACTACTGATTTAGTTGTATGTAGGATATTGTCAATGTTTTTAGAAATATTGTAACTACCTTGCATCAGTTGTGCTATCTATATTCAGATGAAACAACTAACAGGACCTTTTACTTTACGAGGATAACCGAAGGTTTTAAATTTACATTTTAGACCAAATGACTTTAGGCCAAATGCCTTTTAGGCCAAACGCCTTTTAGGCCAAACGCCTTTTAGGCCAAACGCCTTTTAGGCCAAATGACTTTTGGTTTGATTTTTAGGCCAAATGCCTTTTAGGCCAACTGCCGCGTCCCCGAAAAAACATTTTTTCATTCGACTTTTTCGTATTAGACTGGTTTTCTGCTGACGAGATTGGGGTTCAAATCCCAGTAGAGTGTACTGAACGTGTTTTTTTCTTAAAACGGTTCCAAACACGCAATTTTTATTTATTTATTTTTAACACCGCGTCTTACTACCCGTTAGGGCTGAACGCTTTTGTAATAATTACTCTAATGTGTTAGGCATCAGGAAGGTTAAATTAAGAAGAGGTGCATCCATATTTTCCTGGAGTGAGAGCATAAAACTATTTATGAATAACCACCTGAGCGCACCCGACCAGAATCGAACTGTGATCTCCTCATCTGCAGCATGTCAGTTGAACATGGTTAACACACACTATTAGACTGGATTGCTGGTGGTGGGAAGATTGAAGTTCAAATCCCTCTCTGATGTAATAAGGGTATTTTTCCTTAAAATGGTTCCCCACTCTCATTCTATGCAAATGTAGGTACATTTAACCTAAAATGTCACCTTCCTCATTCCTAGTTCACTAGGGTAATTAATGCATGTGTATAACTCAAACGGGTAGTAAGCCACAACGGAAAAAATATTTTGATGACTACCAAGAGTGGTGGTGAAACTTTATTAGTGTTGGATGAGGTAGTTTATAAACAAAAATATATTCGAGTGGTTTTTAGGGGATTGACTCCACGCCAATGGAAAATATTTGAAAATGGAATGCCACTAAAAGCTATTTGGGGTTGCCCTTATGCTTTTAAAAATAATAATAGATTGTTATAGAACATATTTGAATTTTGATGCAAATCATCTTTCAGCTTCAAACTCGAGACTATCAGAGGGGAGTTAAACAAACTGGAGGAAGGCACATTTCGATGGGGGGGAGGGAGGGAGAGAAATTGGTGCTAATACCGCGCTCTATCAACGCTCCCCTCTTCCCAGTCCACCCTCAATGAGTAACACTGGATATAAAACTATTGACAGACACACAGTAGAATGTAGATCATTTCCTCAGCGTCTGACTTAACTCCAACTATGAGGGGCGAGGACAGTGCCTGAGAGTCAAAATTGTTAATTTTTTTTCAAAGATCCATACATCAAGTCATGTACTCACTTTTGATGGAAAATATCAAAATCCAAATAATAATAATAATAATGGTAATAGAAATATCTTATCAATTATCATACAAAGTTTATATTTTTTGATCCTTTCTTTCATGGACATAAAAAATTGGGGGTCAGAGGTCTGGACCCCCATGAAAAAGGCTTGAGCCCTTAAAAGGAAGGGGGTAGGACACACATAAGTATAAAACATAAATACGAAATTATGTTTTTTTACTTTTCATCCCATATTACATCAGTCAGATATTATTATTATTTTAATATAAACTTTGAGATGCACTAAAAATTCATATTGAAAACTAGCTTTACCAACATTAGCTTGTAACATGTACAAAGGCGTAACTATGCAGTAATAGACCATTGTGGGTCCCCCCAAGAAAAACAAAAGACCCCACCCTCCCCAAATATTGTAACAAAGTTCCATTAGCCTTTGGGTTTAATATTAAATTATTATTAGTAAAATTAATTTTAGTTGGTAGAGCTGATCTGCCTTGGTTGTAAAGGGGGCATTTACCACTCCTAGCGGACTACTACGAACTAACGCATTTCAAACACTTTATTAAATTCAATGTTATTATTCATATTTATTTTCATGTCTCTTTGTTAACTCTGAACGGTCCATAACACTATTTTAAACATTCTTTAAGTATATTATAAACTTCAAACTGAACCCATACTTACCTGGAAGACTAATTACGATCTAATATTTTCACGTGGCATTATGAGGAATCTGGCAAGTTGCAGATGATACTTGGATCAAATACCTGGGCCGGTCCTCACTGCGCTTGCGTGGACAGAGAAGTGAAGCCAATGCGCATGCCCGGCACCCCGACTTGTGGATTACCACCCCGCATGCCCCTCCCCTTTCCCTAGCGACAGAATCATTTCGTACAGGGGAGTGAGCATAATGAACATATGGTTTAGGTTGATGGACCCCCGCCCGACCTGAAAATTGGATGTTTTTGCCAAATTCTGACCTTTTGACCTAATTTACCATTCTCGATTCCTAACTGCATTAAGCCCGCTTTATTGCTGTCGTCTTTACTGTTTCCGTTTATTTAACTTTTCTTAAGAATTCTTACTATCTAACTCACCTGTTTTTTCAAATACTTTATCTTATGCTACCGGAGGGGCCTTATGAAAGCCCGCGGAATTGAGGCAGAGAGGGAGAAAAGGCGCGAGGAGAGGAGGCGGACGCAAAAAGGTGACTAAAGAAGATGGTGTGTTGGAGCGGTCCTTTGAAGTAAAAATAAAGTTTTAAGTGGAAAGTTTGAGTTGACCGGCGCTGAATCGTGGCTCAGGAGGAAGAAAGGACGACAGTCTTCGTCGAAGGACAATTCACTGTCATCCTCGTTGACTGCTCAGTAATTCATGGAGTCTACCGAAAAATCAGGGTGATATTCCTATATTAAAGATCTAGGTTATAACCTAGAAAATACTATCCATGGTATATTTTTTATATATTTTTTTATTATACATCTATTAGTTTTTTTTACTAACACGGCATATTCTTTGATTGGAAACCCCTTGCCCCTCACGTGGTTGGTGAAGATCCTGGAGGTTACCGTGTTGGACAGTGACCTGGACGAGCCGTGGAGATCCACAGCGCCAAATCAGGTGAGAGGCAGGGAGGGGAGGGAGACTTCAAAGTACAGTTCGTTAACACAGTCCCTTACCCAGTTCAATCCCCCTAGAAGACACCCCGAAGATTTTTTTTTGTTTGTTTGATTGGAGTCTCAATGCACTGTCTATTTCAGTAGAGAACTTATTATTACAATATTATGTATAATAATTGTAGATTATAAAAAAAAATATTTTGGCATTTATTATTGCAATTCTTTTATAATACGTAGTATAGAATAGGTAGGTTGAATTTAGAGGAAGTGCACCCATATTTGCGCGGAGAGATAAGAGTGTAAACCCAATGAGGAAAAACCACTCTTAAGTGCATTACCATACAGCCATAAAAGTTGATAAAAATGTTGCTGAAAAGTTTCAATATAATGTAAAAAAACCTTCTGAATTGAATAAAACAATATTAATAACTATTACAAACAAATCTATAATCAATTATCAATATTACTCGCCTCGGTGGCGTAGTTGGCTAACGCGCTTGTCGTGTTTAGCTCGACTGCTGAGGACGGGGAGATCGAGGTTCGAATCTCGGTCGGGTGAAATGGGGGTTGTTTTTCCTAAATGGTTTTACACTCTCCCTCCACGCAAATGTGGGCTCACTTCCTCTAATTAAACCTTCCCAATTCCTAATCCATTAGCATAATTAGTACATAAAGTGTATAACCTGAACGGATAGTAAGATGCGGTGCTAAATATTATTATTATTATATTAATTATCAATATTAACACTTATATAGGCTAAATAAACATTGATCTCTGTGAAATTGTCTACTATTTCAGTAGACTAGACGGTCGATGACGGGGAAATCGTGGTTCGAATCTTGGTCGGGTGTAGTGAGGATGGTTTTCCAAAGTCCCTCCATGCAAATGCGGGTACACTTCCTATGAATATAGCTAGCACAATTGTTGAAATACAAAATCCATTACAAATTCTCTTAATTTGACAAAAATTTGAATCTAACCATTTTCCCCAGGAACTTTATATTCTACTGAAAGAAAATATTTTGACCAGACTACATAATATTATATATATATAATGCAAATAAAAATATAATATAATATTATAAAATGCATATTATATATATATATATATTCAAATTTTAAGATAGCATATAGAACAATTTTCTGCAAAAAGATACATTTTATTCTTAAAAAATGGATCATTTTTATAGAATAAATATTACATAGGTAACCTTTATTGCCTCTACTGAAAAAATTATAAACGCCTACTCTAAACATACATATTTAAAATTACAATAAAACATAGAAATATACAGCAAGAAAAGGTTTACTCACCCAATTGTATGGAAAATATCTATCGATTCCCGTGGTTTGGATTCCACGTTAAACTGTATGTCCTTCATTTCATCTCACAATCACCCTACCATTACACATTAGCGTAAGTGCGTATAACCCGAACGGGTAGTAAGACGCGGTGCTAATAATAATCTATCGATTTGACCAAATTTGATATGCTTACACACAAGTTTTACATTGAAGCATGATAATTTTATAATCTATGTATCCCTTATCAATAACTTTTGTGTCAGGGGTGTTCATAATATCTGCACATCACTAGCTATTTTATAATTTTAGCTACACACATTATATAATAATACATCCATTCAAAGCCCTTCATCAAAAATTCTGCAATGAACACACTTAAAATTGTGTTTTTAATTTTTATTTTATTAGGGACCTGTGTTACAAATTTCAGGTGAATCCCGGCCACGTTAACCGAGATGTTTTTCCTCATGATTGTTTATTCCCTCCATGCAAATTTGGGAACAATTTCTCCACGTTAACATATTTCTTATACTCCCTACTTCAATATTGTGAATTTACGGATAACATCGAAGGATATTAAGAAGTGAAGCATTTCTAATACCACAAGAAAAATCAACAACATGGAAATAATCTTTACAATGTACACTCTTATGTGTGTTGAGTAACATCATCATCATCTTAGCATTTGTGTTCCCCCCTCCCCTTCCTCTCTAAAGCTTACATTATTTACATCTCTGACTTGGCATGCTATGGCATACAAAGGGTGCGAGAAAGTAAAAATGATATTTGTGATTAATATATTTTGTTAAATAATAATTGTCAAAATGAAATATGGACCTGTGTTAATTGTATTAATTTTAAAAGAGTGGTGGTCAAGGCATGTTCAATAGTGCCCCCACTCCCCTTTCATCATCCACTTTTAAAATTAATAACAAAATAGTTTCAAGACATCTATTGTGACAAGTGTATTTCTTGTTAAAATTGCCAATAGTCCATAATGATTTGGATATCCCTGTATTATCAATACCAAATTATTGACTATTTACAGTACAGATAACTAAAGGAAGGCCAAAGTGTTTGATTGGTTCAACTAAGTGAACTGAGCCCGTGTGGATTTTATGCCGATGTACTAATTAAGCTAATGTGTTAGAGAAGAGTAAGGTTGCTCTTAGATTACCTACACTTACATTCGCGTTGAGGGTGAGTGTAACTTTTTAGGAATAATAACTTCATAGCACCCAACTTGGATCGAACCCTGATCCCCATCCTCGACAGTCCAGTTTATTGCGAGATCAATGCATTAGATCATGCGGTCACCAAAGCGGGTCCTGTAATTATATTTGTTAGGTATTCTATGCAAATGATTTGAAATTAATGAATGAGTTCTGAATTACAGTATTAAAATTTCATTTCCATGCAGAAACGCTAATAAATTCATAACACTTTTTTTAGCCAATTCACAAGAGCAGAACATTTATTTTTCTTTCGTCTGGTTGAGAGATAAAGTTGTTTTTTATTTTCTCCAATCTCTTTTTACACAAACGGCTTCCATTGCAAAACACATTGTATTAACACAACTGATTTCATAAATGAACGTAGTCGAGTTGATTTTTTCCTGCGAACATCTGTGAATCACAGTGCAATGCTTGGCATCACTGCCTTGATTTTTCAAGAGAGGCTCATCTTGTTCAACCTTACATCAATAGGTCGCAGCATACAGCACAACACTTTTTTGAATTAAAATAAAATTTACCACTTTATTTTAGCTTAGAACAATATTTATGTTGAAAAATGAAAGGATAATTATTCTCAATCATATCTACTAGGTTTATGATTTGATTCAGATTTAAAAAACAAAACATTAAAACCAAGAAAATATGATCATGTAATAATCATTTAAACAAAGCTTACAAATATTTACTCTTGATTGGCGTTAAATTATACTAAATGGTAGAGAAATGTGTTTATTGTATTATAGTGAAAACCGCTTTAGCCTAAGTCTTCCCACATTTCAATGACAAGCCCAGTTTGTTTTATGCAGTTTTCTTTAAATCATTTTTTAAAACTAAATTTGAATTGGCTGGGTGTATATGAGCAAAACATAAACCATGTAAGTAAATTGATCTTTACAATAGTAAAAATCTGATTCAAATATGTATAATAATTTCCTTAGTGATCGGGTGGAGAGAAATCGCCTTAGAAACCGCCCGCGCTCATCTCTCATGGTGATCCATCTCCTTAAACTTACTTGCCCAGTTTATAAATACAGTATATAACAGTCTATGTACAGTCTATAACTCAACACGCTAAAACTGGACACCCTAAACTGTATTACATTATTTTATCAGTGCCAATTTATACATACTAACAAACATACATGCATATTGTAATAAAAATAAAAATTTACATACAGTACGTACTATGTAGTAAACTAGATAACTTACATGAAAAATACAAACACTTTAACTTGTATGTACAGAATTTCTCCAAGTCAGTCCTGTACATATAATATTGTATTGATTTGAATAACATGTTAATGAATTGGAAAACTAACAAACAAAGCACTTGTAACAACACCACAGCACTACAGTTCCACTCGAGTTACACAAACAGAGAGGTTATATAGTTGAATGACCTTGGATTGTGATGACTGGCACCAACAACTCTGTGCACATACCCATGTCGAGTTTCTGAGACTCTACTCTATTTACTTTTTAGCTTTTATTTGGAGTATGAATAGGGATCTCATATCCGGACTCTCGAAAAAGAGTACAATTTAAAAATGACAATCAGGGAGGGAGAGTATCAATTTGGATATTTAACTAAGAGTATTTTTTATTTAACACACTTTTATAAATGTGAGTACAAAACTCACCAAAATTACTTATTAAAAGCAATAATAAGTAGGTAACCTTAACCCTTAAGCACTTTGAACATTTTTACTATTCTTATTGCCCATTCCTTTAATATTCTCCCATAAAAATATATTGAACATTGTACATAAAATCACACTTTTACTATAAACATGGAAAATGTATAAAAATATAATGTCATCAATCATTAGACTAAAGATGTTTTGTAAATAAAATTGAAAATTTTAAATATCAAACTAAAATGTTTAGTTCTGAGGTGAAAAAATAATTTGGCATTTGGTTTTATTTCATCCAGTGGCGGCTCGTGTATAGGCACAACAGAACTGCAGCACTCCCTATTTTCACTAGATATTATCAATAACATTTAATACAATGAGTCTTTCTTTCTTTCTTTATTTTTGTAATACAATATAAATTCCTTAAGCTTAGTGCCAGTACTTCAGTAGCCATCCCCCAGTTTGTGAAAAAGATACAAAAATCTTTGCATAGAACTGTGCGCTTCACAGTGCCAGCAACGTGGTGTTTGAAAGTTGTGCGTATACGAACATAGGAGGGAGGTGGGGAGGAAGGCGGGATTTCCAGGTAGAGAGAGCACTGTTGCTCTCGCAGTGCCGGCTCTGGCGTAATGGTGGAAGGAAGATTTCTTTTACTCAGCGTGTGTTGTGCTTAAAAACCGTATACCATATTCTTGAATGAGATAAAGTGTAGAAGAGTGAAATTAGACTATTGTTCTGCTTCCAGCTATTCTATTTGATTCATTTTTTCAGTTATTTTATTTAACAGAAAGACTGCGTTTGCAGTACTTTCAATGGAGAAAAATTTCCTCAATTGTCATCCAGAGATCAAGGAGAAAATTTTTTACATTTTGTGGAAATTAAAACAAGAAAAATGGAGCTCATTTTTAAATGAATATATAAAGCTTGAACTTGAAATGTTCTGGAATTACGGGTCCCTATGTTGTGCGCCAATTGAAATGTTCTGGAATATTACTCTACCGCGATGGGCGCCAATTGTGAAGTGATCTGTTTCGTCACGTTGAGCGTCGATTGAAGTTACACCGTTTAATTAGCTGGTAATTGCCCCGTGGTCGAGCACTAATTAAATCGGTCCGGTTTTTTGATGTTGTGAGTTAATTGGTATTTATAGCCCCGTGATCGAGCGCCAATTAAAGAGTTATAATTAATATACACTTATTATTCTTGACATGTTTTTTATTTCTGAATCTGTTTATTTAATGAGAAAATAGATCATGTCGTTGAAATATATATGTGGCCTATTGTATGAGCGCGGACAGGTGTTGCTGGACGCCAAGTGCCCAAGTGAATTCTGTCAGTTCTGGACACCAACTGCCCTTACATTGCACCATCCTTCGTATATATCCATTGCTCATGGAAGCTTTGAGAAGGTTTAGTTTAGAAAAACAAAATACAAGACAAAAACATCTCTGTTTTACTGGGAAGTTCTGGAGCCGGAAAATGACTCAAGTTACATTTAAAAATCTCTATTCGAACCTTCGAGAAGAGGAAGTTATTATTTTAAATTGTCAACCTGACTTGGCTGGTGTCACGTGCATGACGTCACTGATCAGTGGCTTTTGCCTTCTTAGAAGAAGAAGTGCTTTAAGCGCCATTTATTATACTACATAATTTAAATGAAATAAGATATGTTTATAAAATTAAGACGATATTATTGTCAATGCTTTCACATACTTTTCAGGGGCAAATCAATTACATTACAAACTGTAACAATTTAAGTTAAAGTAAGTTTGGTTTTTTTTGTTAAGATTAGATCGAGTTCCTGAATAAATTTTCTTTTTATACATGTTTTTTCCTTTTACACAATTTTAAAACAAAGGCTAAACATTTTCTGGAACAGCACCCCCACTAATTTTAGCTATAAGCCGCCACTGCTTTCATCATCAGTCATCATTCAAGAAATGACATTTATTTTGGTAAAATCTTATGCATGTTTGCTGTCATACTAAGGTCTAATTCGAACTGCATCTTTTGGAGTCAGCGCCCGTGTTTAGCCATTGCCTAGTTATAAAATTTCAAACAAACAACCCTCTGTACAATACTCTGAAGAAAACAATAGAAACATAGTAAATACTACATTAACTTTGGCAGGAAAACAGAATAGCAGATGCTAGACTTAAATAAGCATAAAATAAAAAAATACAAGCCAGAAACATATTCACACCCCCGATATAAATATGTGAACATAACATTTTTCATTTGGTCAAAAGAAAATATTTTTGTAAGCCTTATGGTAGTGTTTGTTGGTATGGATCACCTTCAGAGGAAGGGTATCAATTTGGTTATTGAACTACCAATATTTTTTATTTAATATATTTTTATTACTGTGACTACAAATGTCACATATATTACTATACATTAGTATTAATTGCTAATAGTGGTGGTGGTGGTGGTAACGGTTAACGGTAACTTCTCTACATAAACTGTGAAAAAATCCAGTACAAAACTGCACATCTTATGGCATTTGACTAAACAGCACCTGCAAAAACAAACAATGCAATTCTCCTTAAAGTTTAACATGGTGATTCTGATTTCAATATCATGGAAACATTTTTTTTACACTTTTAAAAAAAATAGTACATTTTCATATTGAAATGGGAATAGAAGCATAACTTATATAGAATGGAGAAATTATTTAAATAATAATGTACACATTTGTTTGTATGCATAAGATGGGACTGCAGCAATATTTTTTTATGGTTAAATTAGATTACTGATTTTAATTTTTAAAGTCTTAGATATTCAATTTATGTTTGTTTTAGATAAGCTTACATGATCAAGGGCAGATTTATATAAAATATTACTATTATAAATAAATATATATAATTTACATAACAGTAAAGTCGTCTATGCAAAAAGAAGAGGAAGAAACCATGGTTTGACAACGAATGTTCAAAATTAATAAAGGAGAGAAGGTAATCAGTGTTAAATTGGTTAGAAAGGCCTGGTGTATTGTGCTTAAACACATTTAACAATGGGAAAAGGGAGGCAATCACCATATTCAGGAAAAAAAAAAGAGTAAATAAAGGATAAATTTAGTGAGTTAGAAATAAATAGCAAAAATAAAAATATTATGGAACATTATTTAGGTATTATTGGGTATAGTTATCAGGTTAGGTCTAATTTAGTAAGATATGAAAATGGAGATCTTGTGGCAGACACGAACATAGTTTTGAGTAGATGGAATGACCACTTCACATTTATTTTGAATAATCTGAAATGGCTGAGGGTATTAAAATCCATTCTGATGAACCACTAGTCCCAGTGTCAAGTATTAGTGAAGTCAAAGAATCTATTAAGAAGTTAAAGTTCCATAAATCTCAAGGTATAGATTCAAATCCAACAGAGTTTATAATAGGAGGTGGTGAAACGTTAGTAATATAAATTCATAAACCACGATGCTCCATATGAAACCATGAGATATTACTACAAGAATGGAAGAAAGATATTATAGTACCAACTTCAGAAAGAGAAATGAAACGGGGTGTAATAATTATATAGGAATCTCACTACTACCACCATACTATAAAATTGTATTAACACAATTTTAATGAGATTGATGCCATATGCTGAGAAAGCTGTTGCAAGAAATGCAGATATTTTATTAGAGGCTAGAGAAGAAATAGGTTTAGAAGTGTACGCTGAAAAGACTAAGTATATGGTCACCCAGATTGTGGATGATAATTTAGAGTTTAGGGCCTACTTTGAACAAGTTCATTTGACAGGGTAAACGAGTTTAAATATTTGGGAACAATTTTAACTAGCAATAACAATATTAAATTGGAAATTAGTAAAAGAAAACAGTTGGAAAATGCATGCTATTACTTGGTTAGTAAGTTATCATCTAACCTTTTTTCATGCAAATGAAACTCAGAATATACAAAATAATTTTTCTGGTTGTTATATATGGGTATGAACATGGTTACCTTACATGAAAAAAATAAATAAAAATAGGGTGTTCAAAAACAAGGCGCTTATGAGGATATTGGTCTGAATAGGGATGAGGATACTGGGGAGCAGAGGGGGCTACATAGCTATGAGCTACATACCCTGTACTCATCACAAGACATTGTTAGGAAAATCATGTCTCATAGATTATGTTGGGCAGGACATGCAGCTTGAATGGGAGAATCTGGAATTATTTTCAGGGTCTCTACTGGCAAACATAATGGGAAGGGACCATTGGGAAGACCTAGAAGCAGATGGGAATATAACATTAAAATGGACCTGAGGGAGATAGGATATAATGAGGTGAACCAGATAAAACTAGCGCAAGATATGGATAGGTGGCGGACGTTTGTAAGTGCAGCAATGAACTTTTGAGTTCCTAATACCATAAAGTAAGTAAGTAATAGTAAAGTCTTCGTGTGCTGATATAATCAGTCAGTTCAGAAAGTTTACATTAAGGTGCGTCCCCACTATGCTGTCCGGCAAAGACGAACAAATAGAGACAAGTCATTGACCTGTGCCAACAGGCTGCGCAGCATGCCGTTTCTAAACCAACTAGTAGCGGCTTTTCTCAAAGGAACCTGTGCCGAGTTAAAAAAATGTATTCTTATTTGTACATGTTGACAAAATTTGAATCAGCAAAATGTTAATGATATTAAGAGTACTTAAAAATAAACAAGTTTTAATTACTACTCCTACTTATGAACATTGGATTTGCAATGCTCCTTCTAGAGAACTGAAATAATCATTAAATTCATTTATCACGGTCTGAGCAGCAGTTGTACTTCTCCTAGCCATTTTTGAAATATTTACTAACCACAACTTGAGGTAGCTCGTCTCCATACTCCTAGAACAATTCCTGCTGTATCTGGGGATCGTAAACAACCTTTGATACCCCATCTCAGGTAGTTATGCAAATAAATTGTTGCAAGTGTTATTTTCTTCGCTGTATGGCTCCAATAACATTGGTTTTTGGAGTACTAAAAAAACAGGAGACGGTATACCAAAAGAATTTTCAGAAACTCTGCAAGCCCAACTTAATCGGTAGTTAAATATCCTGTTTTTTGATCCTTTGTCTTGTTGTTCAGAAAATGGTTTCATAATATTCAATGAAAGTGGGAATGCATTATCTCCAACAAAAGCAATCGGAATGTCAATGTTTCGTCCTGGCAAGGCGCGGGCTGAAGGAAGATGCATTGTGATATCTTCTAGACATTTCTTGTAATATATCTCATTAAAAACTCCACCATCAGATATTCTACCCTGAGTTCCTACATTAGCATATATGAATTTGTAATTTGCATCAAGTACTGCAAATAGGACAATACTATAAAATGACTTATATTAAAAAAACCAGCACCACTATTAATTGGCAATTGAAAAGCAATGTGCTTTTTGTCCATTGCACCTACACAGTTTGGAAAGTTCCACTTGTCATTGAATTGTTTTGCTATTATTTTCCACTGCACCTACACAGTTTGGAAAGTTCCACTTGTCATTGAATTGTTTTGCTATTATTTTCCAGTGCGATTAGTTTTCTGACATCTGAAAAATAAGATATCATTATTTTCGGGTTCAAGAGCAAGTTAAAGAGATTCAGGAGAAATCCAAGGCGAATAGAGGGGGATAAAGATTAAGAGTAACGATTGGAAAACGTTCATAATAAACATATATTTAAGTCACCAAAAAAGCATGCAGAAACAAATATGTATTGTCTGCTTTTCATTCTGAATGAGTCCATAAAGTAGATAGAATTCTATTATATACAGCATATTAAGAAACGGTCAACTTTATAGGGCCATTTAATATGAGCATCTGAGTTTTGAATGTAAAAATTACATATTTACTGTTGTCATTGGTAAAACACTAATTGGAAGGAAACCTAAATTGGACACTTGGGGTGTATCGGGGGTGGATTGGCAGATCCCAAGCACCATAGGACTACAAATATGATGGCTCTTAGCATATATTAATATCTAACATTGAAGCTATGTTTAATTCAATGCTGAAGTGGTGAGGTGAAGTATTTATATCTTTATTATTAGTTAATCTGAGGCCATTTCAGCTACATTATCGATGATGAGCTTCTACTTTCTATTGACACGAGCTAAAATGCTTTTAAATGTTTAGACAATAGTTGGGTTTCTTTATTGATATATTTAAGTTAGTGAAATTATCCTCCACTTGCTATTTGTGTGGATCCCTAAACAGATGATTTTAAGTTGTTTATCAAAATCACTGATAAAATGCTTGAGTAGAGATAAATTATTCTTGAAGGAAATATATGTATATATTCTTAAATAAATGGTACCACACAATCACTTTCTAATATGGTATATTATAGTGTGAAGCAACATTTTCAAAAATCATTTATTAATAGTTAGTGAAAAGTTTTCCTAAGAAATTATGAACAAAATTGCTCTATTCATTATATATCGGTGTAGTTTTTAAATCAATCAGTAAACTATTCTTAACTCTTTTCAAAAACATAGTGTGTTATAATGTAAAACACACCCCTAATATCAGTGGCGGCTCGTCACTTTAGAAGCTGGAGGGCGCAGCCTGTTTAATTCATAAATAATTTCTGAATAATATATTTAAAAGAAGACACAAATTTCGGAATATGTTTTGCTAAATATTCATTTAGTTAAACTCCAAAATTAATATCACAAACAACATGGAAAGGTAAAAAAAAATTAACTTCCCCCAAAGGACGTGGATGTGTTGTAGAAACTCTGCAGCTGTGTAATGTGCATAAATATATAGGTATGTATGTTTTCACTTTGTTCCATACAAAATTCAGGACATGGCCTACCTAATGAATTCAATTCTCTTTTTTGATCAACAGTTAATCTTGCAATATTCGTTGTCTTAAGTGCCTGAATTGAACTATTCATATTAAGCCTAGTTACAAAAAATATTAAAACACTTAACTCAAATAAACGTTATCCTGAAATAACCCTACATAATATTATTATAAACACATACGCCACACACATCCTCAAGATGCAGGAGCACGCAGGATGACTGACAACAATTATTGTTGGTTCACGCTATACACATTTCACAAGCTTTCAACCTTAGGGCGCGTAAGGGAGTGCGCCTTAAAAAGAAGAATAAGCAATACTAGCTAGCTATAGCAGGAGGGGGACAATGGGTTAAGGGGAGGGAAGGTTTGGTCTCACTGTCAGGCGCTGACCGTCGAGCGCCTGACTGCATGCCATTTGAAGAAAAGAGGGGAAGGGGTGGGAAGGTTTGGTTTCACATTATCAGGCGCTGACCGCCTCGCGCCCGACCGCATTTCATTTTAAAAACATTGCCTGCTATTACTTAAACCAAAAACATATTTTTCTTGAAACTGTTATGGAAAGATAAAATTGTCGTGAGAGTGTGAATAATAACTTTAAAAGAAACTGGAAACTCGTGGGGTTGGGGGGCGCGCGCCTCCGTGCCTTAGGGACGCCGCCCCTGCCTAATATCCATTTTAAATAAAGTTACCAACCAGATTTTGAAATATTTCACATTTTCAAAAATTTGACATAAGTAGATTTTAATATATTTTTTCTATAAATCAAGTATATAGTGCTATTAGTGAATTAAAACTACCAATATATTAATTTTGAACAAAAACGTTGAAACTATTTTCAAAATATTTTGAATTTAAGAAATTATAGTCAGATTTAAGCAAACTATGAATATATTTTTTCTTTGAAAAAAAAAAGCACAAACAGAAATTAATTATGTACAATAACCCAAAGATATACATTTTAAACAAAATTGTCGAAGTGATTTTAGAGAAATATCTAATTTTCAAAAATGAGTTTCTAAAATGACTTTCTAAAAAATAAATAAACATACAATATTTGTAATGTAAAATACACCCCAGATTAAACAAAATTTTAATAATCATTTAAAAAAAATTGCAATTTAAAAAAAATAGCAAACAACCCTTATTTTAAAGGCTAGAATTAAAATTTAAAAACTAGTTCAAGGGAATAACATATATTGCCTAAATATAAATTTTTAACTAAATCCATCAAACCGTTTTGGTTGTTGGAACATGTACGGTAGGTTGGATCGAAAAAGAAAAAAGTTGGTGAAGCGGAACTTTTGGGGCAGTAAATTTATTTGTTGGTACCAATAAGAAATTTCCAAAATATGGACTCGATTGGATAGCTTCTGACCCCAAAACTATGTCAAAGATTTGCTATTTTGGTTAAAAACTGAAAAATATACAGGCTTGGAATGTTAGCTGGTTGGTGGTCAGGCAAAGCTCATGTAAGATTTATTAGGGTTTTAAGGTATGCCTCTAATCATAAACTAGCACTTGAACGGACATACCCGCATATAAAGAAGAGGGAAAAAGGGCCTAAATGACCAAAAACTGTATCAACAAGTTCCTCTGTAGAACACACTAAATCTTTCAAATGGTTAAGAATTCACACTTTGTCTCTAACCATAAAATGACTTATTTATTTAGCCTCTAACCCTCTTTACACCTATCTGTGTTGATTGACCGATTTGGTTTGTCAATTAGGTAAGTCGCTGCTTTGGCTAGTGCCCTTCTTCAGGACCTTGGTCTTATCTCCCATGATAATTTCACATTTGTGAATAAGGAGAGAAAGGTCATGGATTAGTAGAGAAATTAAATGAAGGAAAAATCTGCCTTAAGTCATGATCCTATATTTGCAGTTTATTTTGATGGCCGCAAGGACAAAGCCCTTGCTCAAACCAAGGAAGGAAATAAATATAATCAGAGGGTAGTCAGTGAAAAACACATCACCATTGTTAAAGAATCAGGGTCACACTACTCAGATCATGTTACTCCGTCCTTAGGTTCAGCTATTTCCTTTTCTGCCAGCTTGATGGAATACTTAGAAAGTAAAATTGACATCACTGGTGACATAGAGAATGTAGGATGTGATGGTACAGTGGCACAAGGGTGATTTAATCACTTTTCTCGAGAGAAAACTTAGTAGACCACTCCAATGGGTCGTATGCTGAATTCATTTGAATGAGCTTCCTTGAAGACATAATAATATAATATATAATAATATAATAATAATAATATAATTATAATAATAATATCTGTATCTTCTTGACATGGCTCATGATGCTCAGACCAGTAACTGTTCCTTTGATCTTTCTAGATGAGATCCTGGTCCTTTACCACATTCCAGATGACTTACAACTGCACCGTTAACTGCCCTTATGTCCCTTGTACAGTTTGTAATGATTGTATATATACTTATCTGGTTCAGAATTAATTGAAACGCATCATGTACCGAGGGGGCAAACATTTGTGGTTTCTTTTAAATGAATCCCGATACCTACCTGCTGTTCAAAGGAAAGTGGTGTAGGATGTAATTTAATATAATATATTCTTCTGCCATCCTGAAAATATATTGTTGTGTATGTTGGCAGATGAAAGAAAGCATATATGAAAAATAGCAGCGCACTGCATCTTGAAAACAAGAAACACCTCAGGGGATGCTGTCCAAACATTTAAAGTCCCTTCAATAAACTTCAATGCACAAGACTACACAAACCTTACTAACTGGTTGGAGGATAAGGTTACAGAGCCACCACTACTTGCCAACATTTCTTTTGATGACCTGAAGACAATTTTTAACTAAGGCCTAGGTGACAAATACTTGTTTCCCCAACTACCATGTCACAGATAAGCTGTTGAGAGATCTGTAAAAAATGTTACAAAAGATTCCGGGAAGTTGTGTGGACACAAGAGAAGGGATGGTTTGATTCACTATTAGCTGAAATCACACCTAAAAATGGCCTAATTTGAAATAAAATCTGATTACAAATGCTAATGCCCATGGTTGTTTGGTTGGGAAGGGTGGGGGAGGAACTCAAAATGTCTTCACGTTGTAAATTCTGAGTCTCTTAATATAAATTGTGGGAGAAGCATGTTACACTCCATTCTTTATACTTAAGTAAAGTAGGAAATATGAGAAGGTGACAAGGTTGGGTTGGATTCAAAAATCTGCCACTGTTTGGCGATTTTCTTAAGTTTTCTACCATTAAGACCTGATTTCCCTTCTCCTATTTTAGTGAATCAGTCCATCCAAATGTCAGTTTATCATAAAAGGCATACTTAGAGAGCTAATAACACTTATACCATGGAGCTATTATATATATGGAAGGGCTATCTTGAAATGCAACTGAAACCAACTTTGACTCGAGGAATGTTGGGGTGAGGGGGTAGAATCATCCCGGGTGGCACATGGTAGCTTGCATTTCCTAGAAAACAGTCATAATTATATAGACCTAAACGTTATATAACTAAATATTTAATGTACTTAATAAGCCAAGAAAGAAAATACTAAGTATTTTACAATTTTCCTCCTCCCACACGGAATTATTCTTTGCATAACAGTTACTATTCTCACAATTTACTAAAGTTAGGTAAATTACAACAAAGCTAATATGAGTTTAAAAAAACCCAACTAAAATACTCAAAAAAAGATTATATATAAATTTTAGCTTGAACATACTGTAATTGTTAGCTACCCGCCTCGGTGGCGTAGTTGGCTAACGCGCTAGTCGTGTTGAGCTCGACTGCTGAGTACGGGGAGATCGAGGTTCGAATCTCGGTCGGGTGAACTGGGATGGTTTTTCCTAAAGGTTTTCCACTCTCCCTCCACGCAAATGCGGGCTCACTTCCTCTAATTCAACCTTCCCAATTCCTAATCCATTCAAGTAATTAGTACTTAAAGTGTATAACCCAAACGGGTAGTAAGACGCGGTGCTAAATATTATTATTAAATACTATTATTAAATACTATTATTGTTAGCTAATTTATTAATATTATCAACAACAATATAGATTTTCTGCTAACTTGCATTTTCAGACTCTTGTTACTACCCGAAATATAAAGTAATCTTTTATGTTTTTAACATAAAAATAACGCAAATGTATTTAACATTTACAGCCTACTTACATAAACCATCTAAAAGCTCTCAATCGCGTTGTATTCTAATTCAAGTGAGTGCGCGTCCCTTTTTTCCCTATGCTCCCCATGTTAAACCGGCGGCCGGTTGCCATACAGCGGCTCAATCTGTTTCTCTGTTAGGGGAGCGTGGCTGGCTTCACTTTCTCACAACACTACAGCATTGGGATGTCATCTCCGTATATATAATAGCTTCATGACTTATATGACCTTTGCCTAACCACCAACCAGCTAACATCACATGCTCGTATACTTGATAATTTTTGTCCAAAATTAAGAATCTTTGACATAATTTCGGGGGCAGAAGATATTATCTGATTGAGTCCATATTTTGGAAATTTCTTATTGGTATCAACCAACAAATTTTACTGCCCAGAACGTTCTGCTCTGCCAAATTTTCTCTTTTTTGATCCACCCTAATATACAGACAGAATTTCCATATCTAAACTTTTGGGTTCAACGGCGGATTAAATATCAATATTCATCAAATCTTGAGGATGAATTTTTTCCCGATTAGAATATTTTTTTCTCTTTATATGAGAAAGTAAATATATATATATTTATGCACAAAAATAATAAAGCATTTTGTGAACAAAATTATATTATTTTAATAATATCTTAAAATTTATACATGAGCAAATATAATATTAATACTAGCCGCATTGAAATTATAAATACCTGCACCACTGAGCACATGGTCAAGATTATTAAGTCTAGTTTGCCAGTGATGACTTCAGGGTTTGAATCACGGCTGAGTATACTAAAGATCCTTTTTCCTCAATTCCTACTCACTCTTCCTCATGAAAATGTTGATACACTTGCTCTAATCATTCTTACAACAATAACATAATAATTAGTACCCCTCTTCATCTTATCTCAATCTATAGCATGTATTTCTACTGACATAAGGGTCCCGGGTTTGATTCCTGGCATGGCCAAAAATTTTTCATTGATGGAATGTATACCCTTTCACATTGATAAATTAAATGCCGTGCTGTGCCTGTCCTAGTCTTAAGTTGGATTATAAGGCATATGAAGCTAAAAATTAAAAAAACATTTCTTCAGTTTTGGTGTCTCGTAGGGAATAGTTTCTGCAGGTGTTTATTTTACTGACCAGGTGTCAAGCGTATATCTACATTTTTTAAGATTTAACATTTGTATGTAACTAACGCTAATATTAGCACATAACTCAAACGTGTATTAAGATGTGGTGCTAAAATATATATATTATTAACAGGCCGCTACCACTTTACATTTTATTCCCTTCTACAAACACAA
Source organism: Timema cristinae (assembly GCA_039000515.1). Lineage (NCBI taxonomy): Eukaryota > Metazoa > Arthropoda > Insecta > Phasmatodea > Timematidae > Timema > Timema cristinae. Next base: position 33,435,811 of record JBCFYV010009882.1, read on the forward strand.
CCTTGTAATAACTAGCTATGTTGTTAAAGTTTTGTCAAGGGTTTTAATTTTTTCATAGTTACAAAATAATATTTGGAGTAAGTGAGTGCGTTGAAATAATGGTTGTGTAAGGGTAGTAAAACCTACCTACATAAGCAACAAAAGCCACTATCTAACAGTTTTTTAAAAATTTAAACTGCTCTTTCCTCTTGTTGATTCCTCAAGTAAGATTATACAGGTAATTCCAAGAAACGTCCTTTGTTTTCCAATACCATATAGAATGTAGGGAAATAAAGTCATTTGATATGTTGACAGAGCTAATTTTTCAATTGGAAGTTTTACAAGATCTTGAAGGTGAATATTAAAATACTAATCAACTAGTATTTGGTTTATGACATATGCAATTAAAACTGTAGTAAAATTATAAAACTATATTATTAAGTTTGTTTATGTATATGTGGATCCCCTGTAAGGGGGGTGAACAAATCTAAGGAGGAGGTCTGACCCTCCCCCCCCCCTCCTTCTATACTCCAGCCCTGCACCCTATTATATCAAATTTGTATGGTACATCGACAGATTTAATGACAAAACTATGTACTTTCTAATATTCACACAGTTTCAATATATAATTAATATTTGTAATTTTTTTGGAAATTTGTTAATATAAAAAGCTTTAGTACACACGGCCAACTCAAGGGAGAGGGTAGGGTAGGAAGATGCTTAGTGCAACAGATTCAGAAGGGTGGCAAAAATTATATATAATAGTTTATTTATTTACTATGAATTAATTTAAAAAAAAAAACTTTATCTGATAAGGCTATGTTCAATTTTAAAACAACACCAACTCTACTCCAAATGAGAAACTTAAAATGTTGCAACACTTTCACTGTGAACAAAACAGTATTGTTACTAAAACAATTGGTATTAAACTCGTTATGCCATTTAAAAGTTGGTCAATGGTCCATTGTCTTGGTTAAATGAATGCCAGTTTTTAACAATAGCACATTTGGCTAACTTAAGCAATGGTATAATGTAATAAAAACATTTAGTTGTTCATGTTTGATTGCCTTTTGTTTCCTTTTATCGCCTTTTGTTTCCTTTTATCACCTTTTGTTTCTTTTAATCACTTGACCTTTAAGATAAAAGCTTTGGGAATATGATTCCTGTACGTATATATAAGAGAGTTGGGTTACTTACTTACTATAGCTGCTATATTTGCAACAAATTCAAGATGAAAACTATTGCCTATTTACTGGGTGGGATTGCTTTAATAGCACATTGGTGTTCACCGCTAAATATTGAAGGTAAAGCAAATATAATTAAATATTATATTAGCTAAGATAAATATGAATTTGTTTTCAGAAAATTGTAAGTTTAGTTCATAAACCTTCTCATAGCCACTACAATGTTTTGCTTTTTTACTCTTATTAATTTTAGTCATTGAACAGCATATGTACACAGTTTAAATGTTTTTCCTTCTATCAAAGATTAATGAACAAAAACAAAATTTAATTTTAAGTGCACGTACCTGAGTGATTATTAATAACATTTTATTGTCTAAGGCAGGAGGGGCCAAACTTTTGGATTTAGTGTTTCCAAGCAATGGACTAAAGAGGTGACTGCGGTTGACCATCCTATCATGATCTACTGTTTGGCCACCTCTGGTTTAAGGCATTACTCTTGTGTTAGACTAGAGTGCCGATGACTGGGAGACTGAGGCTCTAATCCCAGTCGGGTGTACAGAGGGTGGTTTTTCCCAAATGGTTTTCCTCACAAATGCAGGTATACTTCCTCTAAATTCAACCATCCTCATCCCTAACTCATCATCATAGTTAGTACGCATACATTCAACCTTAATGGGTAGTAATACGCAGTGCTAAAAATAAATATATATATGTCATTGTTATAGCTACATGCTTAAGAGTATGTGTATTGACTAATAGCAAATTTAATATTTTTTAATAGTGAGAACAGTAGGCCATCAATGTGGACCCACTTGGAAATTCAAACTCCTGTTTTTAAAGTTAGGGTCAATCACACAAGCAAATATTTAAGCTTGCCGTTATATTTGGGGGCATTGACCTTATTTTTTTATTATTTTGAATGTGAACCTTTATCGATAAATTGGAATTTTATCAAATCACAGTTTTAGAATATTTGAGTCAAATTTAATATAGTATTTTTTTAAGTTATTGTGTTTATTTGTTTAAGGCACTTGTTTAGAACAGACGAAAATAGACCCACCAAACAAACAAAACAATGAATAAATTCTGTAAAACCATTTGTGTGTCAGAGGATTGTGTGTGTCAAGGGGAAAAAAAGGAAACCACTCTATTTTAGAAATACATTTTACCAATAAGCAATTATTTTAGACATTACACTTTATAAATAGATCTAATTAACCAAAATTTGTATTGTAACACTTTCATTTAGTAGCATAATTTTGGTCTTAGAAACTTTTTTTTTTATCAAGGAGATTTCTTTTTCCTACTAGCAGGTGAGGTTATACGTATATACACTAATTATGCTAATGTGTTAAGTGATGATGAAGGTTGAAAATTATAGGAATTGTACCCACATTTATTGTAAGAGAGAGAGAGGAAAATCATTTAGGAAAAAACAACCTCAGGACACCTGACCGGTATTTGAACCCTGATTGCGCTGTAACTGGCATTACAGTATATTGCAAAAAATAACTCCATAAATCATACTTCCCCTGAAGCAGGTGAGAAGAGAGTTTAATATGTGTATAAGAAGGAGTGAGCTCAATGGATTTTTAGAGTGCTTGTTTAGAAAAATACTACTTCACATCAAACAGTCAATTATAGGAACTGTTAAAGATGGAGGGATCAGGGTTCAAATCCCAGTCTGGTTTACTGAGGCTGATTTTTCTTAATGATTTCCCACTATTTTTCCTTGTAAATACAGGTAGATTACCTCTAAAATGCTTCCTTACTTATCCCTACCCCATTAGAGTAATTCTCATACATGCTTATAACCTGAACATGTAGAAGAAATATGTGATGATAAAAAAATGTTAAATGTAAAGATTTGTAACAGACCTGTCAAACCATTCAGCCGTGATATGGGCAGGTTATAATGAAATCACGGACTCTAAATTGGTATTAGACATGCCAAACCACCTTGCTATAGGATGTGCAAAATTGAATTATAGTTAGATTTTCTTTTTCTATGGCTATCGTGCCATGGTACAGCTAGAATTGTTGTTGGACACTTTTACCATTCAGCCATAGGGATGTATTTTTATAGGTAATTTATATAGTTATATAATTTATTTTTTATATGTACAACTCAAATAGGTTTGGGAAATGGTGGAAATAACTTTATTTTATTTGTATTTTTTTGCAGTAATATTGCTCATTTAGTTGTTGAAATGATTAATAGGGTTGGATGGTGTTTTGAAACAAAGCCAGCCATAAACTTGATAACCACGAGTATTCAAAGACTACAATTAGTTTTCTTAACACATTAGCAAAGTCTTGACAGGTTTTAATTATTGTGACCTATTTGATAACAATGCCCTAACCACTTACACAATGACATTCATTGATATTCTATTACATTGAATATAGATTGAAGAATATAGAACATCATCAAATGGTCAGCTCCTGGCTACTACATATCCAGAGGTTCCGGGGTATTACTTAGCCTTGTTAGGATGAATGAGGAACTATTTAAATAAAGAAGTAGCTCAATTTTAAAGAACCGAAACTAATGACTGAAGGGCTCATGCTGATCACATGACAACCTCTATCCACAAGTATTGGCACTCTCATTACTAACTGTGAACTGTGGTTGCTGTTCGGTTGATATAGCTCACTTGTGGGCTCACAGGAAAAACTACTTTATTTGCTCCTCTCCTCTGGGTGGCCCTGGACTCATACAGTACTAGGATCATTATCTGTGTGAAATAACATTTTCTACTGTTCTCTAGCACCAAGATTATTGATATTACCAACTAAAACAGAAATTATTTTATGACAAACACAACACTAAAGACCTTCAGTTCATTTTTAATGAACAGAACAAATAAATTCAGTGTAAGCATAAGTAGCTCACTGACAATGATTAACTAACATTATTTAACACAATATAACAGGAGGCATATAATGAAGAAGAATAACACTATACCAGCATGGAAACTGTGTGGAAAACTATCTTGTTGAAAAATAAACATTAGTACAGCCAGTTGAGATACTCATACTTCTATTTTTAAAAGTTTGTTTAACATGCAACTTATTCCCAGATAAATTTAAGGTGTAAGGATAGTGTAGGTAGTCCTAAAGAAAGTATACCCACATTAATGTGAATAGTGGCAGAGAAAAACACATTGATAAATTACATCTTGGAAATCACAGCTAGGACACTAACCATGACCGCCTCATTCACAGCATTAGACCGCTGGTTCCTCGGAGTGGGTCTTATTCTACCATATAGCTTTTACTTTAAGTTTAAATGGTATTGTATAATTTTGTTTTGTTACTTGCTCTCAGATCTTGGATCACCATTGATTGTTTCCCGGGAGGACTTTACTGACTCCACATCTTTCAAACCATCTGACCTGGGGGGGGTCATGACAGAGTCCCAGAATCAAGATGGTGAACGTCATCAACACTCTTATGAGATGATTGGACCCTCACAAGATGGTGGGGATGCCGCCAATCATAGCTTTGAAGTCCTAGAGATTGGTAATCTGCCTCTTTTAAGATGTAATACTTTTCTAGTACTGTGTACACATCACATATAGTCTAATTTTATTAGAGAGAACTTTATCTGACAGCTAGAAAAGTCTCATGGTATAAGACAAAATTTTTGATAAACCATCAATTTTATTGGATTTTAACAGGAAAAATAATAGCCAATGTTCATCCAAGTATAAGGAATACATTAGTGAAAATCTTGTCTATATTGGTTAACTGGTTTTTGAGTTTATCATAAACATACAAACATATCTCTTTATATAAATGAAAGAAAAATAAATGTTTAGTGTTTAAATTTTTACACATACATATACCTCTAATTATGCGCATCATGAATTTGACATATGTGTAGCTAGTCATTACATATATATTAATAATAATATGGGTCATTTTAAGAAGGCACGTTCTTTTACATCCATTACAGTTTCCAGCCTGTGGCTTGAGTCATTTTTTTTAATCAAGCCATATATTTTCCACCACTGGCTTATTAGGCCTGTTGTAGCTTCATATGCCTCATAATCTAACTTAAGACTAGGATAGACACAACATCCAGTCCCGGACGGTTAATTCCTCACTGTGAAAGGGTAAACCAATGATAATTTTTTTGGCCATGCTGGAAATCAAACCTGGGACCCTTAGTTCAGTAAACAGACACGCTAACGACTGAGCTAAGGGGTTGGATTCTTTTTAGAAGGCATGTCCTGAAACTAAACAAGGTTTTTTTAATCTATTATCCAGATATGCTTGTGCACCCATGTGCATACACACACACATACACACAGTTAAAACACACATAATGTATTATCTTAATTTATTTATATGTTGAAAACTTTTACTTATGTATTGCACTAACCACTGTGGTGGCTGACTGGTCTAAAGGTCCGTTCACACACAGGCAAATCGAATCAAAGCCCATTATTTGGACTTACATTTGAGCATAGAAGAAAGTTGAAATGCAAGGGTTATAAATATAAAAAAATAACCAAAAGTTCTGTATTCCTTTCACAATTATAACTACATGACATAGTACACATAATGTAACAAAATATAAATAAATGCTTGTATATAAAGTGTAAGATAAAAAAAAAAAATTAAGGCAACTAATGTGCTGTTTTCTAAACTTTTGTTGATTTACTCCCTTGCTCTAAAATACTAGCATTGTTATAGTTTTGTCATTTACAAAATATATAAATATCTCGCTCTTGGCTAAAGTAATTGGTTTTTCTTCTTGCATTGCAGCTTCACCTTAGAAACAAATCAGACAAACTTGAACACCTGCATGCAAGCTATAAAATATTTTCACAACTCGCTAACACCACACCAATTTGCTGATTGGCCTTGAACTTGCCCGTAAATCACTGATGATACAAAACTTCTCAAATCAAAGAAAGTATTCTTCTCAGAAAATATTTTTCAATTCGATTTTTCTAGGTTCCACGCTTTGATTTAGTTCGGTTCCCCTAGGTGGGAGTGGACCTTAAGACTTTAGACCAACCTTTCACTTGGTCACCATTTACGCCGAGCTCTGAGTTTTAGCCTTGCCGGTTGCAATGGTGGTTAGTTTTCCATTTGTTGTGGTTTCCTTTGGCTGTCCTCTTGGCTACTAATCATTCTTATACACTTAAATAAATCCCTTGATAACTCTGGTGTTAAATAGTCAACAAAAAAAAGCTATGTGGAAAGAAACCACTGGCAATAGTTAGAACCTATCTACTACTAGTAGACATGTTAGAAGTAATATGTAATCTTATATACATTGACTTTCAAAGAAAGTAATCATATATAATTTTTACATAAGGAGTTGCATCGTTAAACCTTAAATAGGTGTACCAGAATAAGTGTTTGATACATGTCTAACTTTCATGTTTTGTTTTTAATTTCTATGTTTTTTTCCCCCTCGATAGGGTCCCAAGAAGGCATTGATTCATCACTACCAATCAATCCTACCAACTTAACTTTTGAAGGTGTAACACCTCCCGTGTAATTTTGGCGCAGTATTTAATTAATTGGACATGGCCATGTGGAAAGGCTTCATGGAAGATGGGAGGCCACTCTACCATCATATTAAACTTAACCATTTGTAACTAACCATCTTGGAATCCTATTACCAAATAAATTATAGTTTAAGAAGTTTTTTAAACTATTAAAATTTAATTTTGTGAAATTTCTAATAACATCAAGGGTAATACTTTCTCAGTTATGTCACTAAATTTTTGGGCTAATAAATCTTTGTTTATTATTGTGAGCATCTAAAATATATGTCTTGTAATTTTCTCCAAAAATCTTTACCTTTTCCCATTAATTTGCTTTTTCTGAAACTTTTATTTTATCAAATAAATTTTATTAAGTCCTTAAAACAATGAATACTTAGTCACTTTTTATATATATATATATATATATATATATATATACACACACACACACACACACACACAACACACAACATTTTTGTTATTGGTATTCGACTAGCACTTTGCTGATCAAAATTATTATATTATATTCATATGAGTGGTTGCATAGGCTAGCTAACACATCACTAGTATTATTGATGGTAGCGAGATCAGGGTTCGAATTCCAGCCATGTGTAGTAAGAGTTTTTTCCTAAATGTTTTTCCACTCTCCCTCCACACAAATGAATATAGATTTTCTTATATTCTACCTTATTTATCGCTATTCCATTAGTGTAATTAATGTATTTATATGACCTGAACAGGCACTAAAACGCGGTGAATTTTTATTTTATCATCACATGAGTTATGAAATAGCTTAATTCTAGAACATCCGCCTCGGTGGTGTAGTTGGCTAACGCGTTTGTCGTGTTGAGCTCGACTGCTAAGGACGGGAGATCGAGGTTCGAATCTTGGTCGGGTGAACTGGGATGATTTTTCCTAAATGGTTTTCCACTCTCCCTCCATGCAAATGCGGATTTACTTCCTCTAATTAAACCTTCCCAATTCCTAATCCATTAGTGCAATTAGTACTTAAAGCGTATAACCCGAACGGGTAGTAAGAGGCGGTGCTATATATTATTATTATAATTATTATTAATTTTAGAACAGTCATAAACATCCAGTCCTGCGGCTATCAATTTATCACTCTGAAAGATGAAACCTCAGATTTACCAATGATACATTTTTCTTCCGGGATGGAAATTGAATTCAAGAACCTTGGCTCACTAGGCATTTATGCTTTCGACTTACCTAGGGTGTCGGACACAGGATATAAGATAATGCTCCTGCCCTGATATTAAACGTAATGTACAAAGAGCTTGCTTACTAATGAGCTTAATTTATCTCTATAAGGAAAACCTCTTCTTGCTTTATGAGGTAACAGAAAGTGCAAACGAAAATAAAAATAATATTAATAGTATGTTTTCTACAATTTCGAGTTAAGTTCACACCCACAAGAACAAGAATTTTAAACAATTTAATTAAATTTATACTGACTAACAACCAACAAACTGGCCACATAGATAGTAGAGTTTAATGGATTTTTTGGATCACAGCCCTTCAATTCTCAGACCTCACTTGGGGGGGGGGAGGGGGGGGGGAGTTTCACTTGAAAGTCAATGTGATAGTGTACATTTTTTTTAGTAATGCTTCTTCTCCTACTCGTTTGTGTTAACGTTTATGTACTAATTACTCTAAAGTGTTTGGGATGAGGAAGGTTGATTTTATAGGAAGTGTACCCACATGTGCATGGAGGGAGACTGGAAAACCATTTAGGAAATACCACCCTTAGAACAAATTACCATCTCAACATAAATTATTTTATAACTCTGTTTGAAACTTTTTAGATATTATAATTTTATTTAGAATCTATGATTTAATTACTAATTAATTGTTACGGGGGAAAAAATGATATATATTCCCTATGGAGATAAAAATAACATTATGTTGAAGTGGAATTATGTGCATATAAGTATTGTTAAGCTATATACTATATTATACTGTAATGGTAATGTTTTGGGCCCCTCTTATGCTGGAATCACGATCAACTTAACGTTCACTTAAAGTTAACTTAAGAAAACAGATGTGTGATCATGATTCATGTAACTTAACATAACAACTTGAGCCAAACATCTGTATTCTTGAGTAGGTACCTATGTGTTTTGATCTGTGATTTGTAGTATTTGTAAAGTAATGATTTGTTAATGTCTACAGTTTTCAATCATATAATAAATATATATTATTAAACTTTTTTGATAAATGTAGCTTTCCTATTTTAATTTAATTATTTTGTTTCAATGTTTGATCACTAGAACTTAATCTAAAATGTAAATCTTGGTAATAAAACCAACAAATGAATAACTAAATAGCCTTGTAGACGTCACTCGCATAATGATTGACTGGCTAGATCACATGATACCCTTAATGTAATGTTCACTTAACATGAAATACCTCCCAGGACATTTATTGCGTTAAGTTAACTGCATCGTGATAACTTCCATTTAAAAACACGAGAAGACCCTTGACTTTAAGTTAACATTAAGTGAACATTAAGTTGATCATGATCCCGCCATTACTTACCTGAAAATCATGGATGAAGTATAATTTTTATCTTTTAAACTAAAGAACTGTATGCAATTTTTCCTTTTAATACTTCATCCATGGATGACTAGGCCAAATTGAATGATCTAATTTCAGTACAAGAGTCTAAATACAAACTATATCTTTATTATTAATATTATTTTAGTTTTATTATTATGTATTTCAATATGTTTTAGGCCCATAAGGCATTTTCAAAAGTAAATTCAAACATACCATGTTTTCAATCTTTCTTTGTTTAAAAAACTTCTTTTGTTCTATTTAAAAATCGGGTAATGAGTTAGCTACCTTTTACTCAATTGGAAGCCAGTTAGCCTACACAACATCAAGTTGCCGAGAGTTCTCCTATTAGTTGGTTTTAACACTGAATACAATGGGTCCAAGAAGCAGGGGTAGGTCATATATAAGGGTCTGGAGCAGCTTGTGCGTGTAACAATCTCTCTCTCAATCTCTAGCAATCTCTAGCTCTATCTATGCCTCTCCATGTCACCATGTCAATTTGTTAAACGAGTAAGAACTGTGTCACTTTAATGTTGAATTTATAATATTGAAAGTGTAATTTATTAAATAAATCATGTATAAACATTTAAATTTATTAATTTCAACAAAAATAATTAATAAGTAATCCTACATTGGGCTAGGCAGATAATTGAATCATTACATAGCTGTGTGATAGCAAGTGCGCAGTAAGACAACTGGTATCCCAACCTTGGGACATATTAACATAAAAACGATATCGCAATAATTGCTGCCCAACCGTGGGGCATGCATGGGTCCACACCTTCATAATAAAAACGTAATCACCATAATACATGTGATTGTGATTATATATTATGTATATTGTATTTGTACATAACATACATAATCGCAAACGTGTTATATAAACACACACATATATTCAATTCCACTTTAGAATTTAATGTATTTTTTACAAAGTGTATTGGTAAACTTAGAATTAAAGTCTATAATAACTATAGCCTTAGTTTTCACACAAACAAATTTCTAAGCATGGCTTTATTAAATACTATCTAAATAACCCGTTCTTTGCACAGGATTGTTTTACATTAAGTTTCATCTTTCCATCTCAAATGGATTGGAATGTACAGACAAATCATCCACTCCCCCACTTCACACCATTAAGGGTTGCATTTTGAAAAAAAAAAAAAAATTATCTATCGCCCTTTACCTAAAAAAGAATCTCCCTGCCACTATTCATCTTTTCCGCTCAAGTGGTTTGGAGGATACATAAAAACAACCCCCTTTCGCTTCAGCCCCCTTACAGGTTGAATTAAAAAAAAATCCCAAAACCCTTTGGCCCGTCTATTTAAAAGATATTCTCTGCCAAGTTCTATCCTTCCAGCTCAAGCAGTTTGGGAAATACGTAAAAACCATACCTTCCTTACTACACCTGCTCAAGTATTGAATTAACAAAAAAATTAAATAATAACTCTCACCATTTACATAAAAAGAACCTCTCTTCCAAAGTTCATCTTCCCAGCTCAAGCAGTTGTTCAGGCTGTACATATATTTGATCATATCTATAATGGGGTAGGGCTGAGGAAAGAAATATTTTAAAGATAATCTACCCACATTTGCTTGGAAGGAGAGTGGGAAAGCCCTTTAGAAAAAACCACCCTCAGTAGACCCATCCGGGATTCGAACCCCGATCTCCTCGTCATCAACATGCCAGTCTAATATTAGTTTTACATATTGCATTTTAATAGTCATTTATTATATTTTTAAGATGCACATAAGTATGAGCCAATGCAATTTCTTATTGTTGACCTAAAAAAGTATTGTGACATGACATGACTGTCGAAATTCTATTGACTCTCTAAAATTATACCATGCTTATACAATATTTAATTTTTTCCATGTCGGTGCACCACCCAAATCGTGTTTGCGTGCCACAGGGTGGCACACGTGCCATAGATTTGCCATACCTGGCCTATACTGACATCACAATTCACGATTCCTCACAGGTAAAAGCATCACACTTATACAAAAATGGTGTGATTAGTAAAAGTAAGAATTACCAAACTGGTAGTGAAATTTGGGGATGAAAAATTAATAAAAATGAATCTCACCTCTTTTTGTGGCTCTGCTGGTGGTTCTATTACAGGCCGGGTGTCAAGGGTATATTTACATTTCTTAAGGCTTGACATTTTAATCAAATTATTTAACTAACACTATAATTTATTACATTAGCAACAACCAACAAGCCACTAGTATTATAATACTGAATCCCTTCTATAAAACCACATACCGACACACTACACAACCTTTAACTACACTCAATACTGTACTAACTAGTAATTTGGTGCTATTCAAATTTTATAAATGGTTTCAAAATGTTCATAATTACAAAATAGTACTTTGTGAATGTTGGTGTGTTGAAAGCGAGGATGGGGGAAATCCAAATATTCAGTCTACATAAGCTGCCGACTTCATTTCTGACCTTGTCTCTTTATTTAACAACTTTGCCTGCCTGTGACTGCACAGCAAAACACGATAGGATTTCCCATGTTAATGTTTTTCCTTTTAATTCAGTGAGTTTTAAAGATAGAACATTGAAACAAAAACCATAAATTATTATATAATTATAAAAATAGTCTTACGTCATTTTAAAATTATATTTTGGATCTGAAAGTAGTTTTTTTTTGCAAACGTTAAAAAAAATTGTCTACAGCTTAGGCTAATTTATTTATTCGCGGAAAGAGCACATAGCCATATTTCTGCTATAATATAGATTAAAAAAGTTAGTGGAACCATATATTTATCTAGAATAGGAAACGAGATAAATGGAAAATAGGAATGGAAGACGTTGTTTGCAGTGAGAGAGGGGAAGTGTCATTAGAAGGCAGATGAGTTACCTTGCAGGGTGAGCAGATCATTTTCTTTCCACACCCTTTCTTCTTTTTTTTTGTGCATTGGCTCTAAGAGTGATAGTGCTTATTTTGCTGTTAGTTAAAATGGTGAAACATAAACACATTTTCCTCTTTATGTTTTTATCAAGTAAGCAATGGTCTGTAAGAAGAGCAACTGCTCTAGCACATCAGTTTGTTGTACCTCACTGCTCAGTCAGCCTTGTATCTTTCCTCCGCACTCGCACCGGCCGCTCTTATCCCCTCCCTACTGCCTGGACCGTTCGCGAACAGACCCTTGGATGAACCCGAACCCACGGAGGTGACAGAAATGTCACGGGCGATAGCCGCTCTAAGACAAAACAAGGCCCCCGGATCCGACGGTATCAGTAACGCGGTCCTCAGAAAGCTGCCCTTGGAGGCGATTAACTTCCTTGTGGAGTTATTCAACGCCGTCCTGTTCCTGAGTCACTTCCCCGAGCTCTGGAAGCATGCCAACGTCCTCTGCTTTCATAAACCGGGTAAGGACCCGGCCCTAGCTTCGTCCTACCGACCAATCAGCTTGCTCGACTGTCTGGGCAAGTTGTTCGAGAGACTAATAATGACGAGACTGACCCGACATGTTCGCGAGGGGGGCATCTTGGTGGACGAGCAGTTCGGCTTTCGGGCGGGACACGCTACGTCTCATAAACTTGTCCGGCTCGTGGAACAGGTTACAAGGAACTTCAACATCAACAGGCTGACTGGCGCTGTCTTTCTTGACGTGGCAAAGGCCTTCGACCGTGTTTGGCACGAGGGTCTCAAACTCCTCTCTCTGAACCTGCCCTTCTACCTAGTTAAGGTTGTTCAATCTTATCTTTCCCATCGCACCTTTTCCACTACCTTTGGGAACGCCACCTCCCAAGTCAGAAGCATCCGGGCTGGAGTGCCGCAGGGTTCCATGGTGGGCCCGCTGCTCTTCAGTCTCTATGTGAACGACATTCCAAAATCCCCAGGCACCGAGTTGGCTCTGTATGCGGACGACATGGCTCTAGTAGCGGAGTCGTGGCGAGGGCAGCTGGTGGAGAGGCGACTCCAGACGCACCTGACGCAGTTGGAGGGGTGGCTGACAACCTGGAGAACAAGTATTAACGTGGAGAAGAGCACTGCAATGCTCTTCACATGGAAAAGAAAGTACTACAGGCCGGCTCCACTCCAGCTGTTCGGAGAACAGATCAGATGGGCGGACAGTGTTAAGTACCTGGGACTTACGCTGGACACAAAACTGACCTGGAGACGACACTGCAACGAAAGACTCAACAAGGCGAGGCAAAGGCTGGGAGTCCTAGGCCCACTGCTTAACAGGCGTAGCGCCCTGTCTACAAGGAACGGTCTGACGCTGTACAAGCAGCTGCTCAGGCCGATCCTCGACTATGCGTGTCCCGCTTGGGGTCACCTGGCGGACACGTATATGAGGAGGATGCAGGCGTTCCAGAGCGTATGTCTGAGGATCATTGTGGGCGCACCTTGGTATGTCCGGAATGAGACTCTTCATCGCGACCTGGATATGCCTACCATCAAGGACCATTTCCGGAAACTGGCGCAGTCCTTCTACGCCAGACTTCCCGGTGCCACCAATCCTCTTATCCAGGGGCTTGGGAACTACGTCATCGACCCTGGTGGGTGTCATCGACGTCCCAAAGCCCTGCTCGGATAAGCGAGATGTGTCAACAGTGGTTTGGGAGGCTCTCACCCAGCCCCCCATAGAGTAGTGTCTCCGCACGTAACTCTAAAAACCCTTAGTCGGTTTCTCAAATTCTTATCCCCCCCTTTTTTTACCCCTAATATTACTAATATTATGTAATCTCTGTTTCTTTGTTTCAGAACTTCGCGAAACACGACAACCCATTTTTAAATTTTTGCGAACCACACGGTGTGACCAATTGGTCGATACGTGTTGGAACTTGCTCTCGTGCTCCCCTTCTGGAAGCATCGGAGCATGCCTTTTGTCTGTATCTGTGTGTCTGTCGAGTTCAGTGGTGACCCACCCTGGGGAACCGCCGTTACGCAAGAGCAGTAATAAATCATCATTATTTTTGGAAAGAGCATTTTTTATCGTCGTCACCTATCCTTCCCGACTACCCCTTACCTCCCACCGCGACTTTGTGTTGCCGGGACGTTCCTTGCCTCCCACCGCGACTCCGTGTTGCCGGGACGTTCTTTTGCCTCCCACCGCGACTCCGTGTTGCCAGGACTCTGTCCTCCCACCCTCCAACCTGTTCATCCTTTCCGACGGTGACCCCACGGGATGGGATACACCCACCGACATAAGACTCTAAAGAAGACAGCGACCATCAAACAGTACTCCACCCATGGACCCATCTACTACTGCAGCCACCAGACCTCCGAACGCCAACACTCCGCTCCAGGATCTCCGAGAGTAGATAATTCCTCCCCTCGACTTTCCCCCACACCGACCATCCGACCCCCACCTACTCCAATTCCCTCTTTTAGTCCTGAGGGCTACCATTTACACACGCTGACCACCCCAGAACCCGCCTATGTTTTCTCCCCCAGCTCCCTTCCTTTCCCCCATCCACTGGACCCACGAGATCGACGCCTGACAACCACCGTCGCCCGGAAACTGGACTTCGACGAGACAAAACCACTCCACGCGAAGCCGCAGTAAAAGGGATAACAAGTTTAGATATCAAAATAAAAAGTAGGCCTATTTATTAATGGAAAAGACAAAACTAACAAAAATGTGATTTAGATTTTGTGACCAGGTAAGGACACTATGAGACTGGTAACGTAACCCAAGCCTTCCTGACTATACTTTCCAACATTCCTATCCAATATCAGAACCTTAGAATAATACGTATTATATTGTACCTAGAATTTCTTACTTATTTTAAAGTTTATAAACAGTACACTCATTGATTTGAGCTTACTGATACACTTAAGGGGTGTTCACGTATTAAGTAAACACATTTTTGGCAATTTTGGACACCCTGCCCTGATTGTAAGCAAACAAAAGCTAGCACTTTATTCCCCTCTCTTACTTCCATAGTATTTTCCAAACCCCCTTCTATTGGTAATATATTTGTCGACTTATTTTGTTATCTGTTCACAGGAAAAAACCATGATTGTTTATACAATCTATAAGTTGCTGGTAGTTATTAACATAGAGATGTATATAATGGTGTGAAATAATTCAGAATAAACATCTTACATAAGCAATGGTCCGACTCCTCCTTCCCCCTTGTCAGCAAAAATAAGTGAAGCTCAAATCCCCCCCCCCCAATGGTTCTTACATATAATACTTGAACGCCCCTAGATAAGATTATTTGTTTGCTGCAATAATTTTTATTTCATGGAATTGCCTAAAATACAAGAAAAAATAGAAAAGCTAGAAAATTTTGTAAAGGCAGGCGAAAAAACCTAATTAAGTAAATGGATACAAAAACCAGCGCATAACTTCTGGCTACATAGGAATTAAAATAAACCCCTTCTAGTGACAAAACTTAGTGAACCGTGGTGCTACTTTTTAAATTTTCTTAAAGTGTTTTTTCCTCCCTTTGGTTACTTGGTAAACTTTGAAACTCTTTATTCCAATATTTTTCTACAATAATTATATTATTTCGTTTCACTTACATTATTTTTGGTTCTTAGATGGGGGCTCTAGAATTTCTTTGAAAACGTAGGCTGAGTGGTACTGCTCATCTCTGGCCAATACTAACACCCGGATGACCCTAGCAGTGCTTTGAAATGTTGAAGTGATTATTTTTTATATGTTTTACTTTTCTCTCTTTTTTTAATCAACAAGTCTTAATACGTGTTCAGAATATAAGCAGGTATTTTTATCAATGGCTTTCTTGGCCATAATTTACAGTACACTAATAACATGGTAGGAAGGGCAACATGATATATTTTCAATCAAATATAATTTAGTAATATAGTAACTGACACAGTGATTAGAATGTAAAGAATTTTTACAGTATCCATATCTCCCCTAAACCATCCTTCACTATTTTGTGTCAATGCCTGTGAGTGCTTTCATTAGGTAGTCAAGCCATTTCAAACTTTAAATACTGATTACGCTACTGATATATACCCTTGACAAAAGCTAAATGTTGTATGCCAAAAGCTCCCAAAGTTTTAACTTAACCTACCAATCATAATACTATTTGGCCTTAAATAATATTTTTAAGTTTAAATACATGTTGATAAACTATTTTTTCTATTCAGAAAATCATAAGCCTATTTTAACAATATTTTAATAATAAATTATACAATGTTTTAATCACCACGCCTAGTTACAAAACAACATCCTTTTTTGCATATGAATACAACAAAGTAAATCCAGTAGTTTTTGAAACTGTAAGATGGGGCTTTGGGAGCTCTTTGGAAGTGGGAGAGGGAGGCTCAACTAATAGGTTGACTTGAGGGTCTTTCCACGGTAACATTTTAAACTCTGAATAATTATTTAAGCTATTTGAAAGTGATTAATTTTTCATGGGTAGTACTTTTTAATTATCTTTTTTCTTCTTAATGTATAGGAAGAACACGATAATGAGGATGGATTATAAAATACAATTTTTTTCATGGTTAATAATATTTAAAAGTTATTCTCTATTTTTATCACATTGGTAAAGATATTCTCCAGTGTTCGCAGAACTCTATATTGTATAAAAAGGGGTGAGGGGGAGTTAATTTAAAAAAAAAAACCACCTCAGATGCGCTTTCTCAGAAATGTTACTAACCTGGTTCTCACCTGGAAATTTTTGAAAATTAGAGTCCTCTAAAAACTATTTGAAGAAGTCAGCCTTTAGCAAGTTTTTGAAAATTGGATTCTTCTAGAGTCTGAACCCTATTTGTATATGATATTTGGCCGAATTTATTTTTGAAAATTAAATTCACCTGAAGTTATTTGGTGTGAGCTCCTACAGGCAATTTGAAAATTAGATACCTCTAGAAGCTATTTAGAGTTTGAAAATTTGACTATCTTAAAAACCATCTAGAGTCGTTCTCACTTCGATCTCTTTAAATTAAAATTCCCTAAAAGCTATTTAGAGGGAGCCTCTAAAAGGAACATTTAGTTATTAATTGAATGGCTCAAATATTTGAAGTGATTTTCAGATATCTGGAGTTGGTTTTTAATCGTAATTAAATTTGAATTTGATCTTCTTCCACACAACCAAATAATTATTTCCTACATTGAAGGTACCACAGATCTTACTGCCAGCCAAGGGTAACATCTATTTACACAATTTTAAAGATACTGTAAGTGGATATTATAAAACACTGAGAGGAAGACATTTTGATATAGCTATGTTTCTGAAGAAAAATCTATAAAGCACAGTAAGAAAGTTTGTTTGACAGATTTAAGAAATTATACTCATTTCCACCGTTGACGTTATAAGCCAATTATCGGTGGTGCACAAAGCAATCTCTTTCAAGATTTCTTGTTATCACATTTTGAATTGATCCAAAATTACTAAACCACTTTTTGGATTTTGGTCAAAATAAATAGATTGGGAAACAGTAATATTCTGTAATACGCACACCTTTTATACTTTTGAAATAGTTTTTTAACAATCTTGTATCTATACAATCACAATGTAAATAGACAATGTAAACACTTTTGAATAAAAAGTAAAACAAATCGGTATTATTCATATATTTGAGGCAAATATATTAGGACCTACATGATAATTAATTTCACAATCATTCTTAATTTAAAATTATTGAAGAGGAAAGAGAATGTAATATCAATTCTGCCAAATTCAACCATAATGTTGCTAATTTTTGCCATATTTTATTGAAGTTATTAAAGTAATAACACCCATGCAAACAAAAGTGACAATTCTTATCCAGTAACATAAGCCTGAATATCCTTAGAGCTTAAAGATTGTCTAAGCGTGTTCCTCTCAATGTAAGAGAAGTAAAGTATAGTTCACCTCTCTGGTTTGCAGATTATAGTGTGAAGCTTTGTAAAGTCTTTCAAAATAAACGGGGCCCCGATTCTGACTCTTTTCAATTTATAATTCTATAACATGATTTATAAATATTTAAGTATTACTTAAAATTACCACGTTGGTATTGACAGATTTTATGATAGGTATTTTTATTTTTGCTGTTGCATTAAACTACTTGGCATAGTATTAATTTCCAAAAATGGGCATGGTATGATCTAAGTTTGTTAATAAAACAATATTTTAAAATAATTCCATACATGCTTTTCGAATATACTTAAAAAATATTGGGAAGGCTTAATATAGTCCAAGCCCTCCCAAATATAAATAGGGAGGATTGAGGCCCCCCACATAACCCCTTTGTTCTGGATTCCCTGGGTAAGTGCCAGAAACATTAACTCTCTGATAATATTTACCAAATGTTTATTCAACTGTTTGATATTTAATGACTTTTTTTTTCTATTCCAAATAAAACAAACTATTCCCTAGAAAGTGGCCATAATATCATTTCTACTGCAAAAATTCCCAGAACCCTCAGTCAGAATATGAATCCTGACCTTATCAGTTAAATCAAACTAGCGTGATATGTTTGATTTAATTCTACTTATAAAAATATTATTTATATGAATGATACTAAAATGCCTCAAAAGAGAATCAATGAGCCTAGTGGGTATTTATAAAGCTACGATAGCAACGCTACTCACCTAAACACAAGATTCCTACAGCAAACTAAGTCAACAAGCAATTGTCTGAGTTAGTTAACCAAAACCTAATTAGTAACCAAACAGTTTTTGTCATTTTAACTGCTTACATTTCTACTGTATTTGAATTTTGCGCCTTCCTATAATAATAATATTCAATTTAAAAAGTAAACATAACACTATAACCTCAACCATCAATGCGACCCCACCCGAGATATGCTGAGATAGTTTATTTAGCCATCAGCATGATTAATTATTGTATTTAAACTCTATCACTGAAACGGTGACTTGTCGGTCTTCATGAGTGGCGAGTGTAATTTGTACCCTCCTGACACAGGTAGCGAAGCTAAACTGCGAAAGAGGTGGAGGGTATTCATGGAGGAGGTAATAATGGTCAGACGAGGTCACAGATTTTATGCTTAAGTGCGTTAAGTTAAGATGAAACCCGCTTTCAAAATAACTTTGAATTCCCGGCAGTTGGCCTAAAAGGCATTTGGCCTAAAAATGAAACCAAAAGTCATTTGGCCTAAAAGTCGTTTGGCCTAAAAGGCGCTTGGCCTAAAATGTAAATTTAAAATCTTCGGTTATCTTCGGAAAGTAAAAAGTACTGTTAGTTGTTTCATCTGAATATAGATAGCACAACTGATGCAAGGTAGTTACAATATTTCTAAAAACATCGACAATATCCTACATACAACTAGATCAGTTGTTCACAAAACACTCTATCACCTTTTTTATATATAGATTTCTTATATTATTTCCTTGTTAATATATCTCACGGTCATAAAGTTAACGAACAACAATAAGAAAATCCCATTCTCAACACCGTTTACGCGCGGTAAAATTATATGTGTACAATCAAATTATGGGGACTTTTGACAATTTATTCCGAAAGGTAAAATGAAAGTGGAAACCAATATTGAACCCACCCACTTTAAATTTGTCTGAAGTGAAGCCCGATTTTCGTTTAGAGTTACTGAGATATATATGGACATTATTTTTTTTTATCTATTGTATTAATAATTAATATATATAATAGTCATGCATTAAATACATTTTGCCAGTAAATATTAAAATGGTCATATATATAAACTTAAATTATGGTTTCGACTAGATCTGTAACTCTATTATTATTGTTAGAATTATTATAACTATTATTATATAAAATTATTACAGTTATTTTTTTCAAACAATGTAACTATTTTTATTACGGTGATATTATTAACAACATGGGCTATGTTAACACAATAAGTCCCTTGTTTAAAAACTACATACTAATTTCCCTCCTAGTAATTAGCAAAGCATTCTCAGGATTTATTTCAACTAATACTCTATTATACATATATATGAGCAATAAAACCCGTTGTGCAAAAAATACAAAAGATTTTATGGAATTGTTGCTGGTCTTTTTTTAAGTCTTCATAAAACGTAAAATTACCAAATGTGGAAGCGTTTACAGGATGATAACTTCCCAGGGCAAGAAAAACGTATGATGTAAGCAAGTGGACCTCCGAAAAGCCAATGGCTGCTGCAGAGGCCAGAGGGATAAATCTGACGAGCTTTAGTTAGTAAAAAAAATCTCGCCACAAGGATCGCTTGTGTTCTCCATCACCAGAAAGTGTCACTCTGATAGCCTAGAGGTAAACAGGCTAAAATCTTCTCTTTCTCTCTTCTCCGCCGCACTCTACAAGAGACTTTGAAGGGTGAGATTAGGCAGCAGTCCTTTCCTACCTCTATTCCTAATAATTAAACGACCTTCAAGTAAAGCATGACAAAAATTCATTGTTCCCTGGCAACTTTCCTTTGGTTCTTTTTCAAACCTACTAACATAATTTGTTTTGAGATTCACGAGTTGTAGGCGGGTACCTTTAACTTGCTTCATCCTTTGCTTTATATAGATTAAATAATGTATTGATTTGTATATTTTTGTGTAAAGTTTAGTGATATCTAATTTTATTTTATATATATTTCATCTTCATTTTTGAAAGAAAGATTTTTACTATGAAATAATGAATAGAGGACAAAAATATGCATACCATGGCCGATCAATTACACAGTGTACTGATGGTAGTTTTTCCTAAATGGTTTCCCGCTATTTCCATGTCAACGAGGGTTCTTCTCATAATTCTATCTTCTTCATGCCTACTTTCTATTTGCTATTAAATGCGGAAAGCATTGACTGGCATGAAGATACAATGAAAAAACAACACTCCTAGAGCTTACTCTATTTACTTGAACAACATATTTTAGACAGTGAAAATAAATCATATTCAAATATAACAAATGTACATTTTTGTATAATTATAATTAATTTTAAACTTGAATTAACATTTTTAAGATAAATACTATACTTACTATATTGACTTGATAATATAAAATGAGAGACTCCTTTAACACACTGGCTCAAAAAGTATTCATTATTGAGATTATATATATAATCTAAACCTTTTTTAAAGGGTGTTGAACTAAAAGTTTATTACCCTTTAATTAAATAAAAGCTAACGGATATACTTTTGATTTTATCACTTGACGAGAAAAAGGGGCATTATAAGTTCATAAAAACCATTGAAATAACTATCATATATTTTAAATTAATTATATCTGTGATAAAATGACCTCTCACTAAGCGTTTACTTAGAACCAGTGGCGCACCCAAGGGGATGGGGTAAACGGGGCACCTTCTCCCATGACCCCTAATAATTTAAATACAAACATAAATTATTTACTTTATAACTAAAACATAAGACACAGAAGATGAGTCGGATACATAGGCTGCTTTTTAAGACTTGGTTTAAGACTTTATATTCAAAACACACACACATATTAAAAGTGCCACTTATATTCTCATTTGAAAAAAGCACAATCATAGTAGCTTCCATACATTGTATACAAGAAAATGTATATACAGTCAACTCTTGATTCTACGACCACAGGAATAGCATCCCTCTCTAAGTAACGGTCCTTTTTTTGGGAACCGTGAAAAATGTGGGAAAAAAGGTTGAAAAGTTTAAGGAAATCCGCTGTAAAATGTGTTTGTTGCATTTATTTAGGTCGCTGCATTGTAATTATCTTTGTGAGCTCTGTATTACTAGTAATTGGGGTGGGTCAGGTATAAAAATAGACACCACCTCATCAATCCCAGCCATTAGCACTTGACCCCCCCCCCCCTCCCACAAGCAAGACAATGTTTCCCCGCGCGCGACTGCCACTACATCACGCGTCAGGCTTGCTTTTGCCATTGTTATTTTGATTCTCGATTTGGTTACTATTTTGGTTTGATTTTGTGAACAATTTTTGACGACCCATGCTATTGTTTAACATTGTTATTTTGATTTGGTTGGATTTTGTAAACGATTTTTGATGACCCACGATATTTGTTGTCTAAAAAATGCAATTTTTTCGTATTAAGTTCAGGGGTGGAACAAAATCTGTTAAAATTCCAATAACGACCCCTTCGAAATAACGACCCTTTTCCAGGGAACCGTTAAAGGTAGTAGTTACGAGAGTTGACTGTAGCTAGTAGCCCCCATTCTGGTAATTAAGTTCGTTTTAGTTTTTAAGTCTCTTAACACAAGATATGGGTTATTACACCGAGAACCTTGCTTATAGAGACTTCAGAATCACTCGCACCCCACCCAATTTCGGTTAAAATTAATATTAAAGTACTTCGAACTGACAAAGCTACCAGAGCGTGTTATTCAACACATTAACATGTATTGACTTAGACCAGGGGCTCTCACATTTTAGACCGAAGGAGCCTTTGTACCAGAAAAAATGAATGGCCGAACTCTCATATGATCATTCAATAAATACATTTAAATCTCACAAGTCTTTTATAATTTAATACTTGAATGAATATAAAAGAAAAACTACACTACACCCCGACCTCCGCGTCACTCAAAAACAAGTTATATTTTGAGTGTGATGACTTATGAGACCAGGTAGCTTACAGCGTTAATACCAAGGTACCAGTTTTTTATTTGTGTACAGAGGTGTAATTTTTTATCACATAATCTAGAAATATTTTGTTAACAACACATAAACCGTACTAGATGTTGATTTCAATACACAGTCCGACACTTTATCTCAGTTGGTAGCATGTTTGCATACTGATCTAAAGGTCCCGGGTTTGATTCCCGGAATGTCCGAAAAACGTATCATTGGTTGAATGTGCTTTTCCTCTTTCACAATGATTAATTAACTGTCAGGGGGTTGGATGTTGTATTTGTTCTAGATTTAAGTTAGTTTGAGGAAATGATCTACATCCTACGGTGTGTCTGTCGCTAGTTTTATATCGAGTGTCACTCATTGAGGGTGAACTGGGAGAGAGGGAAGGGTTGATAGGGTGGGGTATTACCACATTTTTCTCCCCCCCTCTACCCCCATCGAAATGTGCCTTCCTCCAGTTTGTTAAACTTCCCTCTGATATACTTGCGTTTGAAGCTGAAAGATGGTTTGCATCAAACTTCAAAAAGAATCTATAAAAATCTATTATTATTTCTAAATGCTTAAGGGACACCCCAAATAGCTTTTAGTGGCATTCCATTTTCAAATATTTCCCACTGGCTTGGAGTCAATCCCCTAAAAACTCCTTAAAAATAGTTTTTTTTACAAACTACCTCTCCCGACACTAATAAAGTTTCGCCGATACTCTTGATAGTCATTACAATAGTATTTTTGTTTTCATTGTAACTTACTAACGGTTTTAGTTGTACACTTACATCAATTTACCCTAATGAACCAGGAATGAGGAAGGTGACATTTAGATTGAATGTACCTACATTTGCGTATATTGAGAGTGGGGAACCATTTTAGGGAAAAATACCCTTGTTACACCCGGCTGGGATTTGAACTTCAATCTTCTCACCACCAGCAATCTAGTCTAATAGTGTGTGTTACCCGCCGTGTTCAACTGACATACTGAATATGGGGAGATCACGGTTCAATTCCGGTCAAGTGGTTTTCCCTAAATATTTTTCCGCTCTCACTCCACTCCACAGGGGCTGGATGTTTTATTTGTTCTAGATTTACGTTAGTTTGTAAGTCATGTACTAATATAACCATTCGGTGTAGAAAGTGCATGTTAAATATCCCAAATAAATGAAACAATGAAATGATTTCAATACATGATGTCAAATAAATAAAGTAATGGGGATGTAATAAGGGAGGGCTAAACTTATGTGTGCACCAATCATGATAAAAATAATTAATTTTTTAATACTTTGAATAAAGTGTAAACCCTTTTAAAGATTTTAACTACAATTAAGTCTATGGTTAACACTTTTTTCAAGCTGTGCAAATGTATATTTTATAATTATGTATATTCTTATAAGTGTAACTTATGCGTACCTTCTTATATTTTGTCTTTGTACAAAATTTAGGTAGGGGCCTCACTTGAATGGATGATATAGACCACAGAGCTAAACGTATATCACTTTAAAAACTCCTTTACTGTTCTCTTAAAGGCACTATATTTTTTAAATCTCAATGTAACCTTAAACACTAATTTAATATTTTACAAAATATTATCCTTAAGAGAGATTCTTGTAAAGTGGTACCATATTGAAAGCATTTTGTTATGGTATCCAAACTTTTTTCTAATTTTTTTTTACTGTGCATCAAACATTCCCAAAATATTCAAGTTTATCTGTCTTAATTTATATTATTAATGTTTTCTTAAGTTGGGTATTTCTGTCCTCTAAATGGTGCTCTAAGGCAACACAAACCACATAATCCTGAAGGGGCTTATTTAGGGACTATAACAGATCACTCAAGTTGGCTTCCATCCCACCCCCTCAAAAATTAATTACATATGTAAATATACCATTATTTGGCACTTTTTTTTTTTCTAGTCCCAGACCATTGTTATGGGAGGGAGGGGTGCGAGAAAGTAGATTAAATGTAGTTCCCATCCTCAATTAGTTTGTTTTTTTGTATAATGTAAATATTAAAAGTCTGTTTTGCACCAAGTATGGCCCCATAATATGTTTGCAAGGGAAAAATATATAAAAGAGGTGGGGGGTAAGGTCACGCATACCTTACAAATTTGTCTTCTTTTAATGTCAATGTAAATGTCTTGTATATAACCTAATTATGGCGTTTTGCACTGTAATACTCTTTAAATAACAAATATTTAATATTAAAAATGTCAGGGAAGTAAAGTTAGTGTATCTCCCACCCCTATCCGATAATTTTTTATTTTCCTATGCAAATAAATATGCATGATTTTAAAACTTTTTCACCCAATAATGGAGTTTTGCATTATTAGTTTAGCCAAAAAAAAAAATAACAAAATGTAATAATGTCTGTGAGATGCATGAACCTAAAAAGTAGAAACAATATATTATTTTTAATTTTTTGTTGTTGAACTGTTTTTCATG
This sequence comes from Timema cristinae, assembly GCA_039000515.1. Lineage (NCBI taxonomy): Eukaryota > Metazoa > Arthropoda > Insecta > Phasmatodea > Timematidae > Timema > Timema cristinae. The sequence continues at coordinate 33,460,957 of JBCFYV010009882.1, forward strand.
TAAGTACGACGTATTCCAGGACCTAACAGTTTTACAAGAAAAAATATGTATTATGAAAAAAAGTTAAAGTGCTAATGCAATAAAAAAAAGTTTTTCTCAAATATTTATTATTCAGACAAGCTATCCCAACAACAAAACCTAGCCCACCATGCGTCTACCAATAATTATTAAAGAAAATATTTGGTTTGGTTGGTAAATATTGAGGTACAGAAAATGTTGACATTTCTTTATGACCTAATTTATTTTTTGTCAAGTTGGAGGGTGTTTAACAACCCCCTTCCCCGATGGCTGCGGCCTTGAGTATCACCCACAACCACATGTAGTGTCACAATCGCTGTTGGCAGTTGACCAGCTGTGTGTATAGCGTTAAGCAGACCTTTGAGCCTGGCGGCAGTTAGAAATTTGTCCTGAAAAAGTGATTGGTGCCCGCCTCACTACCGTTAGTTTTGAATGTGCTCTAAGGTACAAAAAGGTTGGGGACCTCTGGTCTAGATAGTCTCAATATTCTTTGTAGTGTTCCGAAGAACGAGGGTGAGATGATATGGAAGTGAAATATAATAGGAATAAACTTTTAGAAACTACACACTTTTTGGTGATTATATTTGACTAGGTTTAAACACAAATTTGAGTCTCCAATTACCAATGTTTAAAAAAAACTGTTAACAACCTTGTTCTCTTCTACTGTGACATCTTGATGGAGATGTAGTGATGAAAGACCTGAGAGTCATTATCAGTGTTGCCAACTGTACGATCTTGATACCACTTTTGATATAATTTCACCACGTGTACAATCCAATTTTGGGATATTTTCTAAAAGCAATATCCTGTGGGCCTACTATAAAGTAACAGATTTTACATTAATTATTAATTTTTTCATGGAAATCGGTGGGTTTATCAATACAGTGACAGAAAGTAGTATCCTACCGGTCCAAATACAATCCATTTCAGGCTCTTAAGTACTATCGCTAGAAACTATAGACTTGGCAACACTGGTCGTTATCCCATCATTCTCATACGCGTCATTTAGCTAGAAGACAGCTATTTACAACATTGAGGAATAGGTAAATGAATATTACAGGGGCGTCATTTAGAGGGGAAGGGCAGCGTGAGGAAATCCCCCTCCCCTAAATTTAAGACTTGTTTTTAAAAATAATAATTGATTAGCATTACTAAGAAAAATTGTGAACTATACTTTTAGTATTAAGAAAAAAAATTGAGATCTGTACTTTTAATAGTGTATAAGGGCTTCCCTAAAAAAAATTCACCCCCCCCCCCCTCCTCGCCAAGCAAAAACTGAAATTAGTGCAAATGAGTACAATTCTATAACGGTGACAGTCAAGAAGGGGGTGCCATTGAGCTAGTTGAAATATTAGTATAAATTACCAAACCAAAATAAAAATTCGCTAAACAGAGAAAAAAAAGTCACTTAAGTAAACCGCCAGATGCGTTGTGAGTACGTAGAGTAGGGGAAAATGTGTTAATATGGGGGTTAGACGGGGAATTCGCACTCCAACCCCAAGACAACAAATAATTATGTATAATAAAAACATAGATCATACAATCTAGAACTAACATATAAGGCACTGAATATGTGTGCTATTCATAGATTAAATTTAAAGACCAGGCTTATGGCTTGGTGTTCAGAAGGTATACCCCTAAAATTCCAAATTGATAAAAGCACAAAAGTAATATCTTTGATAATATTGTATTAAGGCCATTAGGCAAGTCAGAGAAAGTTTAAGCTAATACTGCCTTTTTTTATTGTTGGTGTAGCCTATCACACATACTTTAACAAAACTTTGATTCAAATATGTGTCAAACAAATTTGAATATTGATATATTTCATAATATTCTGATCACTTTGATTTCATAATGTGCTAGATCGAGCTTTGACGTATTTCGCTATAGCATTCTTGCTTTATTGATGAACATCCAGCTGTCATAATTTTGAAAGTTCCTTCGTGTACAATCCTAATCTAACCATTGCAATCACAAACCAGATATGGCAATGTAACACCACCCTTATTCTCCCGAGAATAAAGGTGGGTACACAAGATTTTTATTCAAATATAAAATACCAAAAACAAATATACAATAATTGCAGAGGAGCCGTCATATGACAAATAGGCCGTACTCCGGCATATAGGTAATTCTGCTTCCATGAACCTACTTTACAAATATTATTTAGAGGACTCAAAATTTAGCCGAGATCAGGGCAGAGGACGGGACATATTTGATTCAATTAGATCCTATACCGGACTACTATAAGAGAAACTAAGCATTAATATAAGATATTAAATAATTTATTTTGATAAACAGCAGATAATTCATATTATTATCAAAAAAGGTTAATATTAAACAATAAGATAAATTTATGAACATATGTGTATATTAGAAGAACAATACCAATTGTTTATTTTTAACAATCCCCCAATTAGAAGGAAGAATATAAATATATATAAATAGAATATATTTGAAATATACTAACAATGGGTCTCACTAATCACCCAAAATTAAATAATAATAATAATATGTAAAATTATTAGAAAAGTAAAAAAGATGGGTCAGCACAATTGCTTGATTTGAATACTAATATCAATACATATGTATAGCAGTAGAAAATCTAATAACAACAGGCCTCAGTGACCATCCTCAATAGTATTAAAGCTTGTTTATAATAAATACAGTAATGGTCTTTTCTCATCAAAATAAATACACGTTAGCGCAATACAATATGTTACAAAAAATTAAAGAGAAATAACCTAATTTACAGCCATATGGGCTCCAAGTTTTCTATTTTACCTAAATCTAACATTTACAAAACCTCGATATCTTATGCCTTACCGGGAATGAAGAATAACAGACTATACAGAAATGTGTGGACATTTAATCGTAGTAACATTTCCCGGACGGGCTATTATATTGATATATATATATATATATATATATATATTTGTATAAAGCTAATACATTCAATAAACTGAATGACGTCTCACGCCATACAGGGTATACATTATGTGCAATAATAGTCCTACTCAAAACTCAAAAATCCAAAAGGAAATTATCACAACCATTTCCCTGATATTAGTCCGAGAAATCGCAGCTAACACATGAGTTAAAAAAAGAAGGGGGACTTCGCTTTTATTTTGCAAACGTAATAAACTTGCTAACATAATATATCATAATTAATCCAATCTAAAAAAAATCAAGGTCATACATTATCCCCAACCATGATTACATAATTTAAATAAAATAATATTTATGGCTGAAAAGGAATTTTGAGAATATAAAAGCCAAAACGTAATTTATACCTTATGAACATCCTTGACACCAAGATGTGTCCAAGGACGGTATCCTGACCAGAGTGATTACCATACGCACAGCACAGGTATATATATGAAAGCTCTAGCTCAGAGAGGGGAAGAGAGGGATAAGCACAAACAAAGGAGAACAAGAAACAAAGAAGAGAGGGACGGGGTGGTAATACAATGGGTAGAAAAATCTACAAGCTCGGTGAACCATCTAGAACAACACTATAGCAATACGTCGCTTTCTCGAACTGCAACCTCACAGAGTTCCCAGCATGCCTCGGGTGAAGTCAAAGTTCAGTCTGTTACACTTTTCACACAGTTAGTACGTGCAAGACTTTCATCGTGGTATGAGGTGCTCGTGGGAGGGGGGGGGGGGGGAATCGACTGGGGGAGGCACAACAAGAAAAATGAGGCCATGGGGCCTAGGTGAGTTGACTCCATCCTATGTAGGCGTAGTTGAAATTATATTGTCTTTTTTTTTATTGTTTTTGCGTTTAAATCTTGTAGCTTTTATACGATAAATGCTACAGCAGTTAACAAATCAAACATCTTAGAAATAAAATATTACCTAGTCTACAATCTGAGTGCACAAACAAGCGCAATCGCAGGGCGGCCGTCGCACTCCAATGACAATGTAAACTTTACCTAAGCACGATCATAGAAACATGTTTGAAAAAAAGAGCATCATATTTCATCAACGAGCATAAATTAAATAATAGACTCTTTTACAGAAACATATTAAAAATGAAGCATCATCATTATCCAAAGAGAATCACGGTCCCCAAGTTATGTCGCCTGAATTGGTTTATTTTAATTGTTATGTCGCTACTTGATATGCGATAATAGCTATGTATTTGTAACTCTAATTTATCCACTTTAAGAGGCCGGTCAACACTTGCTTACTCATCAAAACATGGTATTTAAAAATAAAATATTGTGACAAAACCGTTCTATGGATTTAAAATCTGTTTTCATCGATGAAAAGGTATTTATATTATCTAGAAAGAAGACTCTGTAAAACATTTACTAATCATATTAATTAAAATATACAATGAAAACTATCACGTTTTCGGCCCCACACTATTTTGCTTATAATGACTTCATTAAGTGATATATTCAAAATTGAATTTTACTATATAAAGCAGAACTATTTTTACTTCAATTTTCTTGGATTAGAATTTTTATTTATTGTTCTATTAGTTTTTTTTATATGTTTTTAAAATTAATAATTACTTTAACTAGATTAATATGGATTTAAGTATTATTATTGGAAAAAGAAGAAATCACAAGGATAGATGATATTTTTCTCCTGATTTTAGTTATTTTTTTTATAATTTATTAGTTTAATACTGAGCTCTAAAACATTATTTTAAGAATTAAAATTTTAAACATTTTGGTAGCCGTAGTGTAACGCTGTTTGTTTTCAAACAAGGAACTATGTGTACCTGCACGATCATTTTCAAAGAGAAGAAGAGAAATCATTTCTTCCAACATTTTGAATCTTTTAAAATCGTGTTTCAAATGTTTTAAATTAAACATAGGAATCAATGTATCTGCCTGAGTGTGGTTGGCGTTCAATCTGAACCACCGGTACATTTTAAATTAAAAATGTTCTAATACTGTAAAGTGTTTTTTCGAAGTATTTATTTAAATTATTAACTTTATTCTATGCACCATGTCTTAGCACATTTTTGGGCTATCCACAAGAACATCACAAACGTGAAATTAAATTATTTTGTATTGAAAGAATGGAAAACAAAAGCCAACTTCGTTTTAAGTGCACCGCGAAAGAAGCAGCGTAAAATTATTTTAGAATATTTAAAGAGAAGGTAAGTTAAAATATTATTTTTGGACACAATATATTGCCATTACTTTGTTGTGGCAGTGAGGTTATTATAGCTAATTGATAAAAATTATTATACCTAATTGTAGAATTCCCACACTGGATGTCACGTGGCCTAGAATCTTAAAATTACTTTGACTATATTTTAGCTTTCGAAGAGATCAAGGTTCACATCCCAGCGCACTATGGATAGTTTTATTTTTAAATATTTATCACCCTCTCTCCAAGCAGATACTGGTACATTTCCTTTGGCACTTCGCCTCCACTCCATTATGTTATTAAAAAAAGTATTTAGTTATAAGGGTAGTCTACATGGATGGTCGAGTAGTTTAAGACGTTTGACTCGCAACACATTGGGCTGTTTTTAACTGAGCTTGAACCTCTAATCCCACCTGGGTAAATTGGACATATCTTACTGATAAAAAATTAAACAACCGCTGTATTCAACGCACTAATTTGAAAAAGTTTTCATAATTAGCGCGGCCCAGATTTTGATGACCCAAAAAGTCTAGAAAATAATCCATAGAATCACCTTAAAAATGACCAAAAATCAATTTAAATTTACAAAAAAAAAGACCAAAAAGTCAATTAAAAATTAATTAGCACGAGACTAAATAACACACACTTAACAAGCGGAAACTAAAATGTTTGCAACGCAAAACCACAATAATTACACTTGCATTTTTCCAAACAATTAACCTAGATTTACAAACTCTAGCTACCGCTTCCTTTGATGTCATCTTTCCAGTTTAGTAGCAGCGGCTAACTAGGAAGATGGCTTTTCCCACCTTGTAAGTAGAGAAGGTATAGATTCATTTGAAATTTATATTTATTATCTTCTCATTCCAACAGTTGTATGAGGAATAATAAAATGTTTGATTAGTCCATTTACAAAACTTATTATTATTCAACATAATTGTTTAAAAATTACTAAAAGATTAATTAAAGCATCTAAAAATGACCTAAATTATACATCTCTACAATCAGGGAATAATGACAATAATTTAAAAAAAAATGAAGCTCTGGGCTCTGATAATGATAATTGCTTACTTTCATGTGCTATGTATGTTATGCAGTTCACCTCAAACTTTAATATTATCTGGTTTGCACTTTACAGTTTTGTTGTGATAATTGTGGAGCGTTAACTTGACTTTGTTTGGCAGACACAGTAACCGAATCTGGGTAGCTAGTTTTATTTTGCTCTGCATCTTTCTATCCTTCCGGGATATATGTTTTCAATTACATTAACTAAATACGACTGAGGAATGTAGACTTTATAGGAAAGATACCATGATTTGCGTGGAGGGAGATTGGTAAAGGAACTATATAAGAAAATCCACTTTAATCCGAATTTAAAACCATGACCTCCCTGTCACCGACAAACCAGAATATATATGAGTCTGACACTTGTGGATGATAACTAGTTTCATTCCAAGAAATTAGTATAGTGATATAGCTGTAGGTTCTGTAAAAATATTTTTAAAATAAGGTGGAAAATTTAAAGCTTTCCTTCTAGTTTTTTCAAATTTTTACTTTCAGAAAACTAAATGAAAACAGAGTTGATAACTCAGAATCTGTTTTTCCACTAAATAAAGATGATGGTGGTGTAACATATAGAAACACTGTCAAAAAATAAAAAGGAGTCGTGTAACAGGTAAGATCATGTTACATGTTTGTGATCATCATCATCATCATCATCATCATCATCATCATCATCATCATCATTTGAAAATATAATATAATCATTTGTATGTGTCTGGCACTGTGTTCCTACCCGGGGTTTATATACAGCTGTTTGCCACCTCTTTGGTCACGTGGTCTTTTTTCCTGGCTCCATTATAGTAATTATCACATGTGCGTATTACCTGAACCGATAGTAAGACGTGGTGATTAAAAATATATTATAAATATACAAAGCTGTTTTAAAAAAACACTTAGGTACTCAAAGACTATCCTAGACGATTTATACTATGTGTGTTATAAAGCTATTATATCTCAGCCGTAAGGTCACCCTTTACATCCTTTCTCTTGATGGCCGTGAAATTGCTCACACCCAAATATCACTTTTAAATATCAGTGCTCTTATTGTTGGAACACTTTGTTCATAGTTGGGTGAGGCAAGCTACACCATAAATGTTCATTTATTTTGGTTGGGTTGGTCCACAATTAATATATTTTATATGAGTAAGGGGACCCCTGACCTCTCCCTCCTCCCACACTTTGAAAAGCTGACTTTTCTATCATTGTAATGATTTATTAATTTTAAGGTACTACCTTCCGCCTCCCCCTTCCACAATTTTGTTTAATATTTTTATTTATTCAATAGTTTTTCTTCAATTTGTTCATGATTGTTTTGCGAGAAATTTCATTTGTTCGACATTTATTAAAACGTTTGTTTCTAGCCTCATACACAAGACATAATTTATTGTACAAGAGTGTGCCGTGTGAACACCCAATATTTTACGTCTGCTTTGAATAGCTCATTGTATTCAAAGTATTGTACCTCGTAGAAATAGAATACATCTTATATCACCCATCTTTATTGTACAATTTTCTAGTTATAAAAATGTAGATAGTCCTGTTTGATAGAGGCTTACAATTTTCAGTGATTGATTATATATTTATTAACAGCCAAATAATTGATTAAAACAAAATCTGTATAACTGAAAAAGTTAAAATAATGAGAGGTTGAACCTCAAACATAAAGATTTTTATTTTTTAGAAATCAAAATAAAAAATTAAGATAATCCTTTTTTTTTAGGAATGATCAGGTAAATATTTATAGTAAATTCAATCAAAACAAAATTATATATATGTGAACATAAAAAAACGGGCAATAAGCCATTATGTCGTATGTACCAGGCTTTATTTATCTCATTTTGTTTGAAAACTAAGGGCCAGCTGTGGGTAGGCCCTCAATTAATAAAGAAATATATTTTTGCATTTGTTTGTTCGGGATTGTTCATTTGCTACTCACTTGGTTTGTATAAATGTTGATTAAACCTGTATAAATTAATTTGCTTGCGAAAAATCAACTTTAGTATAATTCCGATTTTTCATAGTTGCAATGGGTTTTTTTTCTCTCTAAATTTAGTCTGATCTGTTCAGTCAAAATGTGCATTTAGCTTTCATGACTTATTAGAACTAAAAAAAAATAATACAAAAGTATACTTTTTAGACTGTATATTATTTCTACAACCAAAATAATAGTTATTTGGTTTATTTTCAAGAATATATTGTTTGAGACCCAGTGTTGTGCTTACCTTTTAACATTCGTGCAATATAAATAGGCTACTTAAAATCCTTCATTTAAATTATTAAATGTGTTTCATAATGTATTTTCATTGTGTGCACCACATCCTCTTGTTCGTTCATGCTATCCGTCTAGATAAACTAATGGCGTAGAGACAATACATATATAATTTCATAATAAGTGTACCCGCATTTGCGTATAGCAAATATGTAAAACTATTTAGAAAATGTACTTTCAATATAACCATTTGGTGTTTGAAACCCAAATTTTTTGATAAACCGTTTCATAATATGTTGACGCTTTAGCACACATTTGTCCCCCCTTCCCCCTACACATAATGTGGGATACAATGTCCCGATTTCACCAACTACAATAATATGCATACAAACTATTATTAGTGTTAGAATTATTCACTAGTATTCGTTTTTGCATTGTACCTATTAGAAAATTTTAGAAACACATTTTTATCTTGTTAAATTTGTTTTCTACTTATTTCTATAACATTCAAGTGTGAACACATATAGGCTACTGTTGTGTATTTGATAAAAGTTTAGTAATTGGTTAAGACTTTGCTGTATTCATTTAACTTTGTATAGACAAAGATTCGATGTGTTAAACACAATTAGCGATACATCTCTGGCTGTTTTGTTTAATATTGTGGGAATGTTTAGAGTTGTTTCTACAGATGATCAAGAGGAAGAAACAAATACATTATATTTTGACAGAAAGGTTGAAATTAATGTCAAATCTTACCCAACAGCAAAACGGAAGCGAGTGAAGTGCCAGAATCTAGACAATTGGAATGCAAAACGGTAAGCTATTTTAACAGCTATCAAAACCTTTGTTGGGGGTTATAATTGTATCATTAAATATCATACACAGATGAATGCATTTTTAACTAATGACAAAACAAATAATCTTAAAGATCACATATTTTTGGTTCTTGGTTGCTTAAGTAAAAATTAATTAATAGCCTATGTTCGTGATTCTCACAAGTTGTTACTATCCATAGGCTAATTATTTTATAGCAATAGTATGTGAGGCGATGTTTATGTTGCAGGAAAATAAAAAATAATTTGGACAAAGAAGAAACCAATTTTAATTCAGCCAATCCAAACACAAATAGACATAAAACTCAACTATAGAAAGTTACTGATAAATATTATTCGCTTCCTTTTGAAACTTCGGAACCTAATCCAAAAGAAATTAAATGTATTACATTAGAAGGTAGAAGAATTGTCGACATAGGCTACATGTATTAAAGATACCGGTGTACACCACCCATTCGGCTGTACCTTTATTGACATGGTGCTGATTAAAGAGGATAAGAATGGTTTTTTTTTTTTCAACTTTTACATTCAAGTGTGAAATGTGTTTCAAAATAGTCAAAATATCAACAAATAGCCCAGAAAATTTAAGCCCAAATGTGGAGGCGGTGTCCAGTATAGTGTCAACTGGAGGGGGATTTTCACAGTTGGAAGAGTTGGAAGAGTTCTAAACATTCCGACGATTTCCAAGTCTACATTTCTAAAAGCTCATACCAAAGTAACTGAGATTTACAATGACACAGCTTGGAAAGCAATGGAGGAAGCTGGAAGAGAAGAAGCTGCACTAGCAAGGGCAGCAGGTGATGTCAATATAGACAACGTGCCTATTATAGCAGTAGTGGCAGATGGCGCATGGAGTAAGCGGTCCTACCGTACGAACTACAATGCATCTTTTGGAGCAGTAAGTATTTGGCAACTTAAATTATTATATGATGGCGTTTAATAAGTCACAATGTTTGAGTATTACTTAAGACTTTTTAAAATCTAAGCATTACATAATTCTTATCAAACATACAATACTTTAATTGTAATTTTTGCATTATAAACCACATACTTATATGATATTACTCTTTGATTTGTTAGGTGTCGACATAAATGTTTTATTCCAAGCTTGTATCGTTGGATACCGAACGAAAAAGGTACTTTTCTTGTGAGTCCGCAATAAGTATTGCTCTTTTTGCGCTCGTTACTTGTCACAAAGTAAAGAAGTACCACAACATATTTGGTACCCGAACTGGAGCAAGTCATCGACCAGCATGGAGGCAGATATAATTGTAGCAGGATTTCGCAATAGTGTTGAAACACACAACCTTATGTGAGTAATATTCAGAATAATAATAAATTATAATCTGGCAGCGTAACTGAGCATGTTTAACATTCAAAATTTATTTTATACAGTTGTGTCTATTCTGAAGCAATAAAAGCAGATGACAGTGTGGTCTAGATAATGTGGACATTCATTTTTTGTATGTTTATTATTTTTATTTCTCTGTTCTATAAAGCTCATATTTAGAAATAAACGCTATTTTCTTGGAAAAAAAAATTGTATATATTTTAAATCGGCTAATTTATATATAAAAATTATAATTGTACTTTACTAACACAAAGATTAATGAATACAAAATGAAAAAATAAGCTTTCAAATTTTTTATTTTTTTAAATTCTAAATTTAGGATTTGGGGATAAATAATCTTAGACTTCGTAAAACAGTGAATTTGACCTAGTTCTAATAAACACATGACTTCGTAAATATTCTCTGAGCTGGCTAGGGTTATTTTAGTTTGTACAAATATACTGTATATTTAGATTCAAAGGGAATGTATTAGTTTGTAAAATATGAAATGATTTACCCTAACTTAAGTTGCGCATTCAAATTTGAGCATTGAGTACACATTAACTAGACTGTGTCTGACAGAATATAATTTTATATAATTACCAGAGGATATCACATTTACAGATATGGACGGCTAATTGACGATGGCGATAGCAGCATTCATAGAAAGCTGATGGATACAATTCCTTATGGTCCACTACTACCAGTGGAGAAAATTGAATGCCGTAACCATCTTCTAAGAAACTACTCCAGCCGTCTAAATGATATTGTGACAAAGTCAAAACTTGGGAGCGTTTTTGAACGTAATGAAATAAGTAAAAGGTTACTTAGATTGCGAATGGCTGTACAAAAGGCAATATTGTTTAGACATAAGCAAAACAACACTTTGTTACACTGCACAAGTGAACTGAAAAAAGACATTTTGAACAGTCTATATCATATATTTGGTGATCATGGAAAGTGCTTAGAAAGAGGCTACTTCTGCAATGGGATCATGAAAGAGGGTGAAAAGAACTGGATTCCTGATTTGATGGAGTGTGGATTGTTCAGAGAGATTATGTCAGCAGTTAATTTAGTTGCTCACCATGCCCCTAGCTCAATTCACAATTTGTGCAACAACCCAGCAGAAGTATATAATTCAGTTTTAGCCAAACTCATTGGGGGTAAAAGAGTAAATTATTCCCAAAGAGGCTCATATCAAGCTCGTTGTCAGGCAGCTGTCACTTCCTTGGATACTAAACAACTACATCGATATGTACATAAATCAATCATGCAAAGAAGTCCAGGATTATACACAAAGAAGTTCATTGCAAAAAAATATGCCAAAACAAAAGAAAAACTGAGAAGCAGAGCAGAAGAAATGCATCAAAATTACCTGATTTGGCCACTGAAGAACTTGAGAAGAAGAAAGAAGAATTTTTGAAAAGACTTAAACGGATTACAGCATCAATGGTAGGAAAAATATGTAAGCTTAGAAAAACAACTCTACGTGCTAAAACAGTTCAGGCAATGCTCTACTCAGAATTTTCAGGCACTTCAGCGACTAGGTATGGAATAGAAAAAGAATCCTTTGCCATTGAAGAGGTGGAATGTAGGCTTAATATATCTATACAGTGTACAGGACTGTGGATTGATAAGGAAAAACCATAATTATGTGCAACCCCTGATGGTCTTATTGAAGAGAATGGCATAGTGGAGATTAAGTGTCCGGCGAGTGTAGCAAACGATACTCCACAAGAAGCTATTGAAAAAAATATTGTTACATTTTGTAAGCTGATTGATGGCGATATGTTTTTAAAACCTGACCATCAACATGTACCAAGTGCAGACTCATTTACATGTGACATGCAGAGAATACTGTGTTTTTGTATTTTAGACACCTCTAGGTATGCTGCTGCAGAAAATGCATGTTGATCATAACTTTTGGGAGACAAAAATTAAGGCCAAAATTCACATTTTTTTTCTATGGAATGCCTACTTAATGAGCTGGTTGATCCTCGACATCCATGAGGCTTAAAAATCAGAGAGCCTGTCACACTTTTATAAATGATTGGGGCTTTATTTAGCCCTAGAGTTATTTATACCATTTTATTATTTACTATTGGTGAATGCAGTGCATGTTTGTAAATAGCTTGCTAACAATTTTTTTATACACCTGAAAATTAGTTTGGTAGCCTTTATTATCTTGACAAATTGGGCCAGTTTTTGATTAATTGAAAAAACACATCGATATATGTTAAAAATATGTAATTGACTGTTTATATTTTTTGTATATTTATCACCACGTTTGTACTTTATTACATTGACCTTGTACTATATGTTGTGTAAAACAACTTTGTTTTTCAATCTCTATTTACTTATTATGAATTATGATTGGGTAATTATTATAGTCATGATTGTTTAGGTCTTGCAAATTTATCTAAGTTGTCTAATTACACAATACAATACAAATTTACTTTTAATTTATTATACCAGCTTTGATTCATATGAACCACTTTAGTGAAAACATAATTGTGAAAATAATTATATACACTTTCACAAAAAGATTATCAATTTAAATAAAAGGATATTTACAACTAGGGTTTGAATATAAATATCATACCAAAGATGATTCTTTATATAAAGGAGAGTAATAAAGAACATAGGGAGGAAAAGTGGTTGGGAAGTCAAGGCTCTCAGATGATGAGACAAGGTGAGTTCATTAGAATAACTCCAGGTGGGGTATTAAGACCTTAAAAATAAATTTGTAAGGGTTTTTACATTTGTAACTGAGAGGGTTATTTTTATTAATATTGTCTTGTTTTCTAAATAGTTAATACAAATATATTGTATTTACTGTTTTCTAGATAATCTAATGAAATATTTCACCTTGTAGGCTTTAGGATGAAATTGATACATTGTACTACTGGGAATCTGTATTATCATAAGGATCAAATGTATTTTTATTAATCAAAAATACAACTGCATGAATAATTTGGAATAGTTTTTCACATAATAAACCGATTTCTACTATTTACGAGTGTGGTATAACCACAATTTAAACCATTAAATCTTCTGTGCTGATCTAAGTGAACGTATATTATTAATTCTTAAATGTATATTTTCAAAATAACTAGAGCATGGGACCATTTTTGTATCTGTAAATTTTGAAACTGAATAAAAGCAAATCTATTTTTTGAAATAATTTTGTCTTGGTTAGACTTAGGTCGATCGTGGGGTTTTTTAGTATTTTAATATTATAATTTTAAAATAATTATGATTTACTAAAGGCTTACTATGTATCTAGAACGCCTAGATTGGTTAAGGTTGGATAAAATATGAGTTTTTTTTCACGTTTTTTCTTTAAACGGTTGTTCCTAGCCCTGAGAAAGAAAAATAAATTTTTATTTTTCCTAGAAATACTATTTGTATACTGAGTTTTGTTAAAATTGGAGGACATTAACTCCTTATTTAAGTATTTTTCTACTATTATAAACTTCTTTACAAATAATCATTGCGACTCGTAGTTTGTGCCAGTGCTAACAAAGCTTGAAACTTGACAAGGATATTAGTAACAAACCAGAGCCCCTATAAAAATATTTTAAGCAAAGTTCCTCCCAGTTTGCGCCAGAGAGACCGAGTATATAATAATTACTCTATTAAACTAGGAATGAGGAAAGAATCATTTTAGAGATAATCTACCCGCATTTAACTTCAAGCTGAGTGGTACAACATATAGGGACAGCTTCAGTAGACCCGACTGGGATTCGAATGCCAATCGCCCCGTCATCATAAGGCCTGTTTAACATGAGAGTGACGCCTTAAATAATTTGTCAAAACTCAAAAATATTTGTATCTTATTGGGTGTTTATGCGTGTTCAAAACTTGGTCAGTTTCCATTAAATTAGTTTCTTACACGTCAAAACTTCTATACGAGCTTTGACCGAAATGTCAGCTCTGGCCACTGCATTACTAGCACTACCCATAAGGATTAATAAAATGACATAAATATTTCATTTTTTAAGTAGTAGTTCAGAAGATAAAAGGAGATAAAATGAGCACACGTGTCATTAAATAATTAATTTGATTTCTATTTTATAGGCGAATATCTAAAGAATCAATATTTTTATGCACAATAGTGTAGAATTTGTGTGTTTTTCTATACTGAAAGCATTGGGCATCTTGACAGGGGAACTCACATTTCAAATTCAAGTGGCTAAAGAAAACTGAATTCTAATATTGAGTATTTTTCTCATCTACTAACAATAGCTAGCGTGAATTATTGGTTTGTATTTTAAATTTGCTCCTCTTAGGATGTAAAGCTGCTAATGACCAACCAGATTTATAATTAATAGTGTATCACATAAAATTCGTTCCTTTAAGTTAAAGCTACAGTTGACACATTTATTTAAAAAATTGGTTGTACACAGTATTTAATAAAGCTTTGATTTGTTTTTAATTTCAGGGCTACCACTATTCTTTTTCCCAGAAAATTCTTTATTTTTCCCGGTTTTCTAAAGGGAATTCTCATTTTATCGGACACTTAATGAGAGTATATAGAAATAGAACCTTATTATTTATAAAATTGATTAGTGAGGTAATGAAATTGGTGTTTAGAACAGAGTGATTTGATTTTGATGTAGAAATATATGCAGTCACTCACAATCACTATTTTTCAGGAAGAAAAGCAGTATAGAAGGGAAAGGGTGTGGAAGGAGAAAAATACGAGTTATTCAGTTATCTTTTTTTTTACCATACAAAAGCTCACTATATAAATATTTCAATTAAAGGTTACTAACATTCCAGTATTTTTAAGTTGTTCCCTGAATTTCTCTCTTTTCTTGGCTTTCCAGGAGTGTGTAAGAAATAACTTCCTTTGTACTTTTATAAATTTCTCGTATACTTTAGTTTATCCATTATTTACTCTTATTCTAGCACGATGTCTACTGCCTTTTCAGGCTATACACTTGTTTCCTGTTGAAACAGTTGATACCTTTCATATTCGCGTAATCTAAGATTTTATAAAGACATATTCCCTGGCCTAAACTTCAAATTTAGAATCCGATATAGTATTTGTAAACTATTTTGAATTAAGCCAATGTATGTTTTAATATGACATTCTGATGGAGTGATTATGTAAAGATATAAAAATGACAAACGAACGGAGATTTGAGCCCTGATCATTCAGCTTTACTTGCTAACTGTTGTACCTATTGGATTATCAGGAATCTCTTGGTCAATTCCATCACCCCCATAAACCTCCAAGTATACTAGTGTAGATAAATACCAACAATAATTATTGTTACAAGGTAACTCTTATACAATGAATAATCATATATTTCCTTTATGTAATTTATTTTGATTGCTTTAGCATTTAAATAATATTACCAATGTATAGTAATTGTTGCTTTTAATCGTGTGTCGAGAGTAATATTTAAGCAATGACAATTTTATATTTGTGTAATTATTATTATTATTTATCCAATAAAATGTTGTTTTAAAATAAATCACCATTTAACTATTAATTCATGTTTTTAATGTAATAATGTATAGATACAAATACAATTGTATTTATTATTCAATTAATATTGTAATTTAATGTTTATTCTCAGTTCTGGCATGGTACAGTTTCTACTTTCTAGGAGACTTTTGTTTTTCACTTTAATATTATTATTGTTCCTATTTTATTGTGTACAGTTACTTGTCTGATATATTCCCATTTAAATGTATTAATAGGGTAGGGAATAGTAAAGTAAATTTTAGAAAAATGTAACCACATTTGTGTGAAGATAGAGTGGGAAACCTTATAAAACACTCTTTGTAAACATACACCCAGCTGGTATTTGAAGCCCAACCTCCCCATCACTGGCAAACTAGACCATACCCAATTTCATTACGAATGGACATCTTATGTGAGAGCCTGAAAACTTTCAGTTTGTGTATGCTATGGCCAGGATGAATTTCAATGAAAGTCCAAGCCAGTTGACAAATGCATTGCCTTCTATTTGGGACAATCTTAGGTTATTGCCCCTAACAACCCTCGGCAAGGCTTTGTACAAGTTTTGGACTCTGACTCCTTTCAATATAAAGGTGATTGCTACCTGAGATAAAAGTTGCAGAGGATTAGAGCTTTGTTTGCCAACTCAGGCCCACTCTTTGGAAGGGTGAGGGGTAGAGGTGGGGTCGAAAGTGCTGATAGCTCTGGAAACACTGTAGATTTGACTGAGCCACCGAAACAAAGTCAAACTCAATTGCTTTCTTCTGCTACCATTAATTGGGGGCTGGAGCTGACGCGACTCTTCACTTCCAACGACCATTGACCGGGCCCTTAAGATAGGCTTTAGTATTTGTGTTGATTTACTTTTAGTACTTTAGACTTTTTTACTCTGCCTTTACAAATTTAGTGTTCCAAATATATTACTACAGTCCTATTTTTATAAAAAGAGCCTTTTAGAAAGTAGATTTTTTTTTGCCATCAACATCAATAACATTTTCTCTTTTGTTATTTTTGTTAGCACAGTGCCACAATATTTGTTCGAGTTAAACACTAATGTACTACTAATTACGCTATTATGTTAGAGATGAGGGAGGTTTAATTAGTATAAAGTGTACCCGCATTTGGAACATATCGAGTTTTTATAGCTTAGGAAATTTAGAGGCCCCTCCCATTTCCCAGCAGTAAATTTTCGAGTTCCAAACTTTCTAACTTTTATGATTATGTGGGATGGTCCTCTTATCAAATTGTCAAATTTAAATATTCTTTCATGCATAAAAGTATATTTTCTTTGGAAAGATTGTAATTTACTCTCATTTCCAAACCCCTCACCCTCCTTAGCTTCCACAATTCTAATTTGAAATGTTAAGACTTATTTGGTTATCTTATATGATATTTTACGTGGTTACCAAATGTCAACCTAACCACATCGTAAAGAATTTTCTATTTTGGTTGTATACATTTTAAGTGCTACCGTTTCCTGGGCTTTAACTTTGAAATTCCATTTGTTCAAGAGTGTAGACAATGTTTTTGCAGTTTTTTTATCAATTTTTTTTTGGGCAAAATAAATATCACTCCAGTAGAAATATATAGTTTAATTTCCTTCACTTGGTGATATCAACTGTTGTTGAATATCTGTCAAGGAGCATAGCAGCATTAGATGAGAAACTTTTTAAATTAATTAACGTGAACAATGTATCCCTGTCTAGCGACTCAAACTTGTTTTATTATTAAATTGCATGGCGACATTTCAAGCTTTTAAATAGCTTTGTAAATATTTTGAGGGGATCATCCCTCCCTCTTTTCCGAGCCTTCAATTTTAAATTTAATAATTCAGGCCTTGATACTTTTGAGTTGATATTTAAACTTGTCTGGCTTATGTCACTCATCTAACACTTTTAGGAGTAATTTAGTCTTTTAGTTTTAAAAATTGAGACCCCCTATATGACCAGCCTCCTTAGAAATAACTAATATTTAAAATGTATTTGTTATTTGAAGTTATCCCTTTACATTCTTGACAAATTTAATTTTTTTACCTCCTTTTATGTACACCCTAACCTCTCCCACACCCTCTCCTTCCCTATTTCCTGTAGTCTCATTTTGAAATTTAAAATGTTCAGACTTTATAGTTAATTTGGGTGGTCCCTATCTCTGCTTGACGAATTACAGTTTTATACCACACATAAAAGCAGTTTATTGACTGGTTTTAAAATTTTTAGCTTCTCCCTCTCCATTTCTATAACTCCCACTTCAAAATCTTAAATTTAAGACTTATTTGGTTATCTGAAGCCGTACTTCTAACAAAATGCAAAATTGAGACTTTCTACCATACTTTTTTTTTTATATAAACACCCCTTTTTTTCCTGGATTTCCATTATAAACTTTACACTTTTTGGACTTTTATAGTTATTTGGTGAGGTGACCTGGTGGTCTAGGGGTAAGGTGTCAGACTTCTATGCTGGCGGCCGGGGTTCGATCCTCGGTCCCGGCACAGATTTATCTGATTTCCAAACCCTTCCTACACCTCTGACAAGAGATCTTGTGAATGTGTGGAATGCCAGGTCGCCACCGTGGTTCGGATTCCACGTTAAACTGTAGGTCCTTCATTTCATCTCACAATCACCCTACCATAACACATTAGCGTAAGTGCGTATAACCCGAACGGGTAGTAAGACGCGGTGCTAATAATAATAATAATAATAATAATAATAATATAGTTATTTGGAGTGATATCTTTGCCTATATGCAGAGTTTTAGTTTTATACCACACTGAGAAGTGGTTTTTTCTAATAGTTTAGTAAGTTTTTAACCATTCAACCCACTTTGAGAATTTTTAAATTATAACATTCATTTGGATATCTGGAGTTTCATTTCTACCTGCCTTTCAAATTTTAAGTTTTAACCTCATCTCAAAAGTAATTTCTAGTTATAGCTTCCCCCTCCCCCATTTCTCATAGTTTAAATTTAAAATTTAAAATGTTCATATTGTTTTGTTTGTTTAGAATAATCTAACGAATCTAATCTCTCTACCACACAGAGAAGTAGTTGAATGTGTTATTTTTTGTAAATGATGAGCCCGCCCCTTTCCCCTGACCATTTCTTCAACTCCCACTTATAAATTTCAAATATTAAAATTTATTTGGTTATTTTGAAAGGTCATTCTACCTACTTATCAAATTTAAATATTCTATCACAGCTAAAAGTTATATTTATTTATATAACCCCTTAACCCCCCCCCCCTCTCCCTATTTCCCAGGGCCCCATTTAAAATTAAAAATGTACAGACTTATAGTAATTTGACATGTCCCTTTACTTATACATTTCAACTTTCCACCACACTGGGAATTAGTTGTTTCTATAAGTTTTGAAATATTTAAGCTCATTTTTCTAACTATCATTTAGAAATTTCCATTTTTAAGACTTACTTGGTTATTTGGAGTTGTCCTCCTAAACGGTTGTCAAATTTAAATTTGCTAGCACACATAAAAGGTTTTTATTCTGTCTATATCCCCTTCCCTATGTCCTAGGGTCCCACTTATTAAACAAAAATGTTCTTACTTTTATAATTATTTGGAGTGATCTCATTGGTTGTCTGAAAAATGTCAATCTTCTATCACCCTAGAAAGTATGTATTTATATTAGTTTTGGTAGTCTTTAACACACTTTTTTTTTACCAACGCACCTCAGGACCCTTCGTGTGGATGTCTTACATAAATTAATTTCATATTAGTATTCTGCGACCCGATAAACCCCCACATATCAAATTTCATCTTAATTGGAGGACATAGAATTTACTGCCCCTTTTTTCCCCCATTAAACCTCCTTAGGCAATTAAATTTGAAAAACACTAAGAATTTATCACCCAATTCTATAAAGAAATATTCATTTTAAATTTCAAGGCTCTATGTCCACTAGTTCAAAAAATGCACGGTCTGTGAATTTTGAAAACTTTTGAACCCTCTTTTTCATCTCTTACAAAATTCGGTCCTATCTCTGGTTTAGAGCCAAAAGGAACTTTTACTAAAAATTTCAAATGTTCATGTTTGAAACTATTAAGCTCTTCTAACAAAACCACAAACTCCCCCACATCATTTATTGTCTCTACAGGTAAAATTGGCCCTGTAGTTTGGAATTTTAAGCAATACCGTCTCATACCCATATATCCACACTCGTGTTAATATTATCAAATCAATATTTAGTTTAATATAAGAGAGAAAACATAATAAATCCTCATATCGGCTTTATACTTATAATATTTAGATAAAGTATTTTTAAATTGCAGTTGAAATGGACTATTCGGTTGAAATTAACTGTAGATAAATGTTTTCAATAGATTATTCTTCTATGATATCAGTTTTGGTATCCACTAAGTGAGAAATAATGTTTTAATAAAGACAAAACTACAAAGAAATTTATCAGTTCTATAAAATTAACTTGTGTTCATATTATTGAGGCTAATAACTATGCCTACTTCAATAAATAAATGGTATGGTGCACCACGCAGACTTTCTCTCTATTTTGTCTAAAAATGGAAACATTTACTTAAAACTCGTAAGATTTGTAAAACCAGATAATATACATTTTTGCAGAAACAGGATGGAAAAAAGAGCATCACATTCCACAAATAGGCATAAATGAAAGAAACGTATTGTTAATTATTCAGATTTTACAGATTTTCATCAAAAAGCATAATAATAAAATTCCGTTTTCCGAGACCTCAATTTAAAAAATATATATATATTTACCAATAGCTCGGAGGCTAGGGACCATTCAAGAATTATGTTAGGATTTTTTGGGGGTAGAGGTGATCAGTAATTTCTTTCGTTTTCGTGGGGGTGGGCAGAATTCAACTTAACTAAGGATTTTATCAATGTTTATGGTGAGACAACATTTTAAAAAAACACTTCTAAAAAGTTGCACCTAGCGATGACAGATGGCGCTGAAGCATAACCTATAGTCATACACAACTATACATAACTATAAAATGACATTTATTTATAATGTGTTACACCTAATTTTACTGCGATACGTATTCTATAATTTAACATCACCATTCCTTTTGTCTATAATAATATAATTTATCAAATCATAAGAAAATTACTTAAGATCGGTAAGAGGAAAGGGGGGAACGAAAAATCTTACGATCCTTTTAAGTAGGGAGATTTGGGGGGAAGGGGGGTTGAAATATTGAAAAAAAAATCTTTAAGTAATTTATGGAGAGCCACCTATTGGTTTTGTAAAAATATATTACAAGTAAAGGTTTTTTTTAATTTCAATTTTGTTACAACTTTACAATAATGAGTTATTTTGTGTCTCAAATACTTGTAATATATTCTTAAAATTGGCAATATCTGCTTATGTATATTACCCTGCTGTTCATGGGGTGATTAGAATGGCCATTTGTTTATAATGATAAACGATGCCTTGATACAAAATTTAATAAAAACCATTACAGTGGATTTTGAGATAGCTTGTTTCTTTCTTTTTTACTTTTAGTAAACTACCATCAATTTTAGGGTAAGATATCTAACTAGAAAAACTTCTCTGGGGAGCCTTATATAAACCATATATACTAAGTTTTAGCCTGGTCAGTAAAATGGTGTCGGTTCTAGGCCTAGTTATAGACACACAGGCAGACAGCACGGGAAAAAAAAACCTTTTCAATTTTGGGGGGCTGACAGTTATCAAAATTTGGACTTTTTTACGAGCAAAGTACTTATCTTTTCAAGGTGTCAAGTGAAAGTAAAAATTGTCTATTTACGTAAAGATGAGCACAAATAATAGTCTTATACGCTTCATTGGTGCAAGTACATTTCTAGACATTCTTAAAACTACTTTCAACTATAAACTCAATGATACTATGGAGTAAAATAACTACAATTTAAGAATCAAAAAGTAGTAAACCTTACATTGGCCACTAACGTAAGTTTTTGAGTTTATACAGACATCATGTCCCATTATATGAATATTGTATTTATTTTTAACCTATCAACTATAGTTATACAGTCTTATGAAGTGTTTAGTTATATACCGGTACATATTTGATCTTTTACACACTCTAACAACTTAAATGTTTTATTGAAACATACCTCTTAACAAAACCTACTATTTAAAAGCCAAAATTGTAAACCTAATCTTAAGCCAAACAGCTGGGTTTTTTGGTAAAACAATCACAACTATTCAACATTAAACTACTTATAAATCCTTATATAATTCCAATGTTTCAAAATGGAACATGCTACAAGTATTACTTTTGAGACAAAAACTAGATTCATAGAAATATGTCAAAACACAGTTAATTCATTACATTTAATTGGGATCAAATTCAACTTTTAGTTACAAGTACTCAACTCTCCAAAGTTCACTAAATGAGATGAAATTATTGGTGTAATACGTTCCATATTTTCTGTGTCGATTTCCCTAAACATTAATTATTCTCCTTTACAGTCCGCAGCAAGTGATTGTGGATTCTAACTTTAAGGAGGTGGCTTTGTGCAAAATAGCTTGTGCCTTTTACATTGCTTAAGCCAATGAGGGTATATTATCTTTATTTCCTTCAATGCCTTTCCTAACATTATATGTACCAAACCTTATTTGTGTTGCACATAAGGAAATTACTCAATAAATGTTTCTAGGATATGTGTGTGAACATATATGTAGGGGATTTGAGATTCCCTAATTCATCATGCCCTTTATTGAGATATGCTCTATGAAAAATTAGATAATCATGTCAAGACCCCATTTTGGCCATCTGGCGGTCTTGGGGTAAGGTGTCAGGCTTCGGTGCTGGGGGTCCGGGGTTCAATCCTCGGTCCCGGAACAGACTTATCTGATTGCCAAACCCTTCCTTCACCTCTGACAAGACGTGTATTAATCAAAACTTGTTAATGTGAGGAATGCCAAGATTCCATTGTGGTGTGGATTCCACGTTAAACTGTAGGTCCTCCATTTCATCTCACAATCACTCTACCATTACACATTAGCGTAAGTGCGTATAATCCGAATGGGTAGTAAGATGCGGTGCTAATAATAATAAAACTCCATGTTGGCATCAAACTTTGTTAATGTATTCATGCAGAGTTTACAGTGAAATTTCTGTTCTATCTTGTAGATAGCCAGCAACATATTTAAAAGATCAAACGGTAAAACAAATAATTATATAATCTTAATTTTTGACGATAAAATAACATTACAATTGTATGTTTATTTTCATACTCATTAGTTCCTATTTAAAATGCCATTCATTTAATAACAAAATAATTTAATTAGTTAATAGGAAAGCATTTTGAGATACCTATTTATTTTGTATATCACGTATCAAAATAATATTTATGTAGCCTACAATCAGTTTACCCTGAAAGGTGACATGAAATACTTTAATGGACTAGACTAGCCTATAGCCGTATTTTATAAGCCACAATGATACATCATAGTCTATAATAATAAAATTAAGTGTTTGTCTATGTGTGCGATGCCCAGCCAAATCCACAGCATGCAGAGATCTGAAATTTTTACATAGGTGGACGGAAGAGAGACCGAATGCACCTCGAAGCAGAATTTTAAATTTTAAATTATCTTTTTAATTAGGCCATTTTAAACTAATTTTTGAATAAAATATTTTTTATCTGTTTTAGAATTACGTTTCAGAGGTATGGGCACAATGGGGGAGGGGGGGAGAGGGGGGGAAGAGGGTGCTTATATAAATCTTATACCACAGTGGGTCATGGGCAACACCGTGCGGGATTGCTAGTAATTCATAAAAGAAAGCTTGCTAACTTTTAAGATAAATGGAGTGTAGGGTATTATGTTCAATAATTGCTTCAATAAACCATACATAATTTTATTTATACTATATGATTAATTAAACTTTCGAATTGATTTAACTTTTATTAACAGACAGAACCCCCTTTCAAGGTCGAATGATAAGGCAGGATTCCCAAACAAACGGCCCGCAGGACATAGCTGACCGGCTTGTTTGTTTGCATTATCTTTATATTAATATCTAGCCTGCATCCATGTATTCACACAAAATAAAATAATTTAACTTTAGTGTTTACTACGTAATTTTAAATAACAGAAACCCTTAGAACTATTCAAAACTATCCTATATTTTTGTTTTAACTTTAATTCCTTGAGTGTGGGAATTTTAATTTACACCAGGAAAATACCGGTTTTTAAATTAATTCATGTATTCATTAATGATTTTAAATACATAGCATCAGATAGCTATTATAGACATGCATTAGTGACCACGCGGTATGGTATATATAGCCTTCCTCTATCAAATAGTCATGTTTTGATAGTGTCACAATTTGTGGTATTGTTTTATACAATTCTATATAAGATATCACACATTTAAAAAACACTTTATAATTAAAATTGAAACTATTTAACTGGTCAGAACTTTCACCCTCATTTTGGTGAAAGCAATATTAATAAATATATAACCACTTCTTAAATAAATTGGTATTTCTAGACGTCTGCAATTCTCCTCAGTGCTCCTTAATTAATAATTGCAGTTGACACCCAGTCCCTCAGAGTAAACTTATTTGTGTGGCAGGATTATGTTACTTAGTCACGGGGGGGGGGGGGGGGGGATAGGGGGGGGGGGTGCTAACTGAAGCTTGCTCGGTAATCGCCAGCCAACAGGTTAACTCGAGGAGCTCATATTTTGTATCTGCTTTCTAGTACATTTGAGTTTAAAGTGAGTCGTTTAAAAAATGCTCACTTGATTGCGCTGTAGTCACTGGTGATCGCACCTAGCAATCCCAACGTTGGAGTAAAGCCTCGAAAAGGAGTGCAACACGTTTTACCTAGTGGATGTGTCTCTGTTCTTTCCTTCTCTGTGGCCCAGGGCCATTCTGCACTCATATCTCCCGTGTCCAGGTGTCATTTTCCAATTTTAAAGAATATGATTTTCAGATGCGGCTATAACCGTAACTAACAAATATAATAGCTTGGCTATTTATTCCATCATGAAATGTGCATTCACACAGTTTTCATTGTATTATTGGCAGCATAAAGCACTTCCGAGTAAAGGTAGCTGTGTTAGCTGATAGTTTAATTGATCACACATATGTATCTGACGATTTCAGCATGTCCATAACGGACTATGCCTTAAAATAAGAATTAAGAATGACCCTGGGCACGGGATAGTTCCTGGATAGCTCATTGGTTAGAGACTTAGCATACTAAGCTAAATGTTCCAGGTTTAATTCCTGTGTCTAAAATTCATTTCTAAATTTAAAAAAGTATTATTAAGTTTTGCAAAAACACTCCTAATTTAATTAAAATTTGTGGAACTATAGAGGTATTCATTTTTTTTTCCATTTTGTCTTAAGTAATTACAGTTTAGTTGGTAGTGTCTTAGGTTAAAGAGGAAAAGTTATAGAGACAATATGTAATTGGTTGACTATATTATTTGGTTTTATATGAGTAAAAAACACTTGCTTATTTGTATTTAGTGTATTCCTTTGGTATTAATAGTTCTAGTTTTGATTTCATGAAATTCAGTAATATTATCTGGGTATTTTTATTTTAAAATATGTTTATAAAAACATACACAATAGTTAAATAAACTACCACAATAATCTTATTTAAAATCAAAAGGTGTACATTAACATTGAATTATGTAAGTAGGTGATTATTTGAAAAATATATTAGGTGCTATACTATAAAAAATATGCTTATTAAAATAAAGAGCAAACAAGATAATTATTATTTGAATAGTAAATACTTTATAAGCTTACCTACCATATTTATGTTTTAAAAAAGGTTGATAAATAATTAGGACTATATTGATACTAGATTCAAATTAACAGAATTAACATTGAAACAAACCCCAGGATGTGGATTGCAGATATATAATGGGTGTATAAAAATTATGTCCAATTATATACCAAGATTGACTAAAATAATCTTATATTCATATTTTTAACTGTTTATCAAATATGGACACTACTTTTTCACTAATTATTTAAGTGTATCCTAAACTATTTCTCTTTATAGTGTGTCCCCACAAATAGAGGACTGCCAAATTTGATAAGCAGAACTAAACGCTTTGTTACATTTTTAGGAAAAAAAAACAAAAAAAAAACACTGAAATATTTAATTAATTTAAAATTTGGATACTACTGAATTTTGAATGACTTTTTTTAAAAAGCTTTTAGAAAGTATTTCTGGGGTGTTGTAGCTATGGCCATATCAGGCTAAAAATAATTGAAAGGAAGGCTTTGCATAATTAATGTCTTTTTAAGTTATTGATATTTTTTCTATAGTAATAAGGGTAAAGGATTAAATAACTTAGTGATATACTTTCAATTCCAGGTAAGTTTGCACACCCCAATTAAATACATTTAAATCATAATATTATAAAGATAAAAATGTACTACTTTGTTATGTCGTTATTTCATTCTTGCCATACATATTCCAAATCTTGTAACTCACTTGTTGAATCTGCTGATTTTACATCTTTATTTATAGCCTTATATATCATTACAGCACAGTCAATTTTCTTAGCACTTGCTTCAGTAGCCTAATGGTCTAAGCCAGGGATTCTCAACTTGTTTGACGCGGCGTTTATGGGTGCCATGAGATTTTGAGGGGGGGGGGGAAATATTAAGAAAATATAGCATAAAATAATGAAAATAAAGAAATAGAAGAAAGTTTTTTTTAGTGTTTCTGTGAATTGCAAATGCCATGATACCTGATGCGAGACACCCCCACAATAAATGTTAAATTCAACAGTAAAATTGAGCCATCATTGGCTGTTTTTTTTTTGGGCTTATACAGGCGGAGGAGTACCCTAACCAAGTGAGAAAAGCAATAGGCTAGTTTTTTTCCTTTTCACCTTCCTATTTGTGTGAGCAAACCTTCTATCTATGGCAAGAATAAAATCTAAAGCAAGAAATAGACTGCTAAGTACTTAGGTTGCCATGCATGTTGTGTTGTCAAACATTAAGCCAGATTTTTAAACTTGTTTGATCTAAACATCAATCGTAGGTCTCACATTAATAATAATTGTTTTCCTACTGATGACTGTATTAAAAAAATCATTTTTAGTAATCTCACATTGTTGTTGGCTAGTGTGCTAGTTTATTGATTCCCGAAACTATTAAACTCTATATCTGTATTTATGTAAGTTATTCAGTATTTTTGTTATTTATATATTTCAATTAATTACTTAATATGCTACTTTTATTTGTTTCACTATGTTTAAAAGATAAAAAATGTGAGAAACAGAATTATAACAAGGGTGCCTTAAGATTCTAATCCCCTTCACAAGGGTGCCACGAGCCCTAAAAAGGTTGAGAATCTATGGTCTTGTCTAACTCTTTTGTTGAACCAGCCTGCTGAAGACAGGACGATATCAGGGTATGAATCTCGCTCGCGTTTGCTGATGGTAGGTTTTCCTACATGGTTTCCCTCTCAACTTCCACAAAAATGCAGATATATTACCTCTATATGCTTCATTCCTCATCCCTACCCCATTGGAGTAATCATATATGTGTATAACCTGAACAGGTAGTAGGACGTTGTGATAAATACATCCTAACATTCTCTTGTTTTGAATTAAATTATAACCACTCCCTACTTTCAACCATTTTAAGAATGTTGTTTAAAATGTTATCCTCTTGTTTAGTGAGTTTATTTTATGTTTAATCTTTTGCACAACACTTGTTATTTTGTGTTCAAAACCATGACCTTTTCTATCGCCTTCCTTTCTGCTCATTTAAAAAAAAATTGTTAGTTAATGAATAAAATAATGTAAATATAAATGTTTGCTAGAATTAAGAAACTAATTCAAGACATAAAGCTAGCCAATTTTAATATGCACATATTCAATTTATTGATTGTGTACCAAATAAGTATTTTGATTATTTTCAAGCACAATTTATAAAAACAAAATGTCTAATTTAATTAGGGGGCGCTTATTTAGTCCAGAACACTATTCATTACTAACACCTCTCAGACTCATCACAATCTTATAATTGAGTTTTTTCTGAATTTCTCATTTACTGGCAACACTGTAAATGGTTAAGGTCATTCAACCATCAAAATTTTACTGTGCTTTTTTAACAAGTGTATATTGATCATCTCTAAATGCTGTTTCACTGGTTTTAAATCATCACCGTTCACTTGCAATTTTATGCTTTTTGCATACCATTGTTAAGGCAAAGTAATGAATGTATGTCACTGAAATTTAGTACAACTAGACATGCATATTATATAAACACAATTAAATATATGTAATATGTTAAAGATAAATAAGTTTTAATTTACAAGCAGTTTAAAAGTGGTAAAAATTACATCATTTTTAATAATATATAAATGCAATTCTTTTTATACCCTGATAAATTGTATCTATATCATTTTGTAGTACACAATGTTATTTAGAATAATTTTTTTTTTCATAACTCTACTCGTTCATTTTATTGATGGGACTGAACTGATCAACACAAATATTGAAAATGTAATTTTCATGATATTTCTTTTTTTGAGTATACTGATTGTAGAAACAACATAAACTAGCAAAATATAAGTGTATAGGCACTTAGTCTAGCAAAACACAAGTATGTCGGCACTTTCGAGACAGTGTCAGATAACCCGAACTAATGACTCGCTCGTTAAATGTAAGCTGGAGAGGGCAGAATATTTGACATTGATCCATTTTATTGTTGGTTGGCAATATTTCTCCTCTCTTCTTAATCTTTAAAATTCTCATTTGGAGCTTGAAAAATACTCTACTTTATTACTTCTATAATTTATTTTTTACCTATTTTTATTAAATATTACAATTTACTTCATGAAATCTCACTTGTTTAGCTGGATTTTAGATTCAGTATTAAAAAGTATAAACAATGCAACAGGGCTGAAAATATAATATTAAAAGATATCTCATGTCTTATGAGTAAGGAGCAGATTCTTATTCACCAAAAGTGTTTAAAATAGGCAGGAAAATAGGCATGAAAAATATGTTATTTAGGCACCCAAATAAGCACTTAAGGAAAAAACAGGCACACAAAAGGCAACGTAAAATTGATTTTACTGCAAACTATAACTTATAGCCATATTTTTTTTAGCACTGCATCTTACTACCCGTTCAGATTATAAACATATGTACTAATTACACTCATGCGTTAGGGATGAAGAAGGTTAAATCTAGAGGAAGTGTAGCCACATTTACATGGAGAGATGAGGATGGTTGATTTTAGAGGACGTGTAGCTACATTTGCATGGAGGGAGAGTGGAAAACAATTTAAGAAAAAGCCTCAATACACCCAACAAGAATTCAAACAATGATCTCCGTTATTATCAGTCTAATCTATTGCGAGTGTTAAGCTTTGGAACATTCATCCACCGAAGCGGCCTTGCAGGCAAGTCATGTTTCTGTCACTAACTAGATACTTTTCTAGATTTTCAGTAGTGTAATTGGATCTATTGTCAGATGTTTTTATAATTTAAAAAGCTTTGTTTTAATACACACAATGTCAAGAAACAAAATTTCATATTTGCTATTTCCGAATAAGTTAACAGTCTCTCTTGTGGTGGTATGCTGTTTCAGAATAAAATCCTTATCATAGGGGAAAAAAAAGAGAGAAAGACAGGACAAAGCCGAAATATGTTTGTAATCATAAAATAGGTAAAAACAAACAGAATAAGCAATTATAGGCACTAAAAGATTAAAATATTGTACTTGTAGTAATAATAAATGCATATTTATATCAACTGTTTATGTTTTACGTTCAAGCAAAATAAAGGCAACTAAGCAATATCTGCTCCATAGTTATAAGTACTGCCATTTTTCTATCATATGACTTTTCTAAAGAATATATTATTTTGCCTGTTTATTGAACATGTTCAAGCACAACACTAAATTGCACAAGTCGGGATGAACCTACAAATATGAAATACTTGATTATTTACGAAGCCTCCAGGTAAGTAACAAACTCATTATAAGGATTTGATTGTAATGTATGTAAGTAGCATCTATTATTATCATCATCATCATCATCATCATCATCATCATCATTATCATTAATTAAGCACATAGTAACTCCATAGTTCTTAGAGTAGGTACTGAACTAAATTATACATTTATCTTTGCCACTTAGAATTTGGTTTGAAAATCAAATCTGCCAGTGGATATTAATCTCATAATGTTGGACGTTCTTGGGGTAAGTTAGCTAGTGATTAATAATTTTCTAATGTTTGATATTCCAGGGGACAAGCTACCAATTGTTCATGATTTACTAATATTTGATGTTCCTGGGGTAAGTTAGCCAGCGGCTCATAATTTGCTAATGTTGGATGTTCCAAGGGTAAGGTAGCCAATGGTTCATAATTTGCTAATATTGGATGTTCCAAGCCAGTGGTTCATAATTTGCTAATATTGGATGTTCCAGGGGTAAGGTAGTCAGTGGTTCATAATTTGCTAATGTTTGATGATCCAAGGGTAAGGTAGCCAGTTGTTTATAATTTGATAATGTTGGCTGTTCCAGGGGTAAGGTAGCCATTGGTTCATAATTAGTCATAAATATGGACGTTACCTCAGTACATTTAGCCATGTTACAATTTTTATAGCCTCTAAACCAGATAAGATAGACTGACATCTTTATCCACGTGGCCGTAAATTATTATAATATACATGAAAAGTTCACATAAAAATGTTTCAACTACAAATAAAGCATATTTAAATATTTACCACTTAGGGGGAGTGGGGGAATCTGTTGCACCTAAGGGAAATTTGTTATAGTTCATTTACTATATTACTGTACATATTTGTACAAAATTTGTGGTAGTTATTGTCTCATTTATTATCTATACAATACCAATTTATTACAACATTTGTAATGCTAAATTCTATGTTGATTAGTAAAAAAACACATGTATTTACTTGTGTTATTTTACCCTACCTTAAGGGTAAAATGGCCCATAAGGGGGGTGGGGGGGTAATATGATGCACTCTTTCAAACTTAACTATTGTAATATTAGAACATCAGTAGTTTTCTAAAAAGTTTTATAATATTAAATAACCTTACAGTGGTTTTATATATAAAATGAAAAGGAGAAAACTTGTAAAGAGTATTTAAAATAAACACAGAAAAGCATCAATTGAGAAGAAAATATATTTGATTCACAATTTTATCAAACATTTAATCTACCATTACTTCAATAAACATATTTAATAATGAAGATTACAGTTTTTTCAAACACACATAACATGTGTAGCCATCTGGCTGTCCCAACAACTACATTACGAATAACTCCACAAAGAACAAAATACACATAGATACCATACTTTACGATCCTTTCCAAATTCACCACAAATCACACATCCTTATCAAAATCATCGTCCAAAACACCCATTTCACAATCATCATCACACAAACTGGTTGAATCTGCTTCTGATTCAGACATAGAACTATAATTAAAATCAATACGTCTTTTGCATACTTTTTGCTTGGGTCTAGTAGTTTTTGGTTTTGATTTTCTAGTCAGTAGCGTCTCGTGACCAAAATTCTTAGACAAGCTGGGAAGAAGGGGTTTGGAGGGGGTCCAGGGTCCCCCTCCAGAATTTTTAAAAATATTTTATGCTTCAAGAAGCTAACTTATTTTGAGTTTTTTTAATGATAATTGTGGGTTTGGGTGTCCTGTTCCGTGATTTATATAAGGCACACAAGAATCCATACAGTGCATATTCAAGAGAATGTGGGGGAATGGGGGGAGAACATATCTTGCCCCCCTTTATTTTAACAAATGAGGAGAAATTCCCCTGTGTCTTCCACCCTGGTTCCGCCTCCTCTAAGGTTGGCAGTTTTTAAATTAAGTATACATAAAAACATTTTATGTTATATGTAAATGTAAATCAACTATATTGTATGTTAATTAATTAAATTAAATATATATATAAGTAAAAAAAATAATTTATTTTTAAAATTTTCACCTACATTGCAACCTGCAGCTTATTTAGTGAATTTGATTATTTTTAGACATTAAATGAATTTTTATATAAGTATATCAATGATCTTTTACTCGCCATATTTTTTTTCTAGTGTTTGTAAGTCAAGTCCATCCTCCTCTTCTTATATACGAACTATTCTCTGACTCTTGCATGAAAGTCTATTCCTTGCTTCATTTTAAAAAGCAGACCCTTTTCAATTGAAAGGAGTGCCGAACCAGAAAGTCTATTTGTTCCAGGGTGACCTGGCGGTCTAGGGGTAAGGTGTCAGACTTCTGCGCTGGTGGCCGGGGTTCAATCCTCGGTCCCGGCACAGATTTATCTGATTGCCAAACCCTTCCTTCACCTCTGACAAGACATCTTGTGAATGTGAGGAATGCCAGGCCAACCCCGTGGTTCGGATTCCACGTTAAACTGTAGGTCCTTCATTTCATCTCACAATCACCCTACCATTACACATTAGTGTAAGTGCATATAACCCGAATTGGTAGTAAGACGTGGTGCTAATAATAATAATAATAATATTTTGTTCCATAGTATTTTTGGAAGATGTTTCTTTTTAATATTGAAAATGATCTCTCAACTGATGATGCCAGGATCGTTGCCATAAGCTCACACGGTTTTTTAAACTCCTGTAAAAGGACCTGCTGCAAAACCTCCACAAAAGATGTTTAGAAATGGGTCGGAGTCAGCAATTTGTTCATTTTCCCCTTTTACGCAAAACTCCCCTAATTCTATTCCCACCCGATTAAATTCTACTTTTGTCACTTCTGTGTTTTGAAAGGGGAAGAGAGGGGTATTAGATAGTATCTTTCAGTTTCTTTGGCTATATTCGTCTACCTTTGGGAATAGATTTGGTTGTTGAAAAGTCGCAACTTTGTGTTTTCCATTCCTACCCTAGTCCCACCGCTCTTCCCTTCTCCCAATCCTAAATCTATGACATCACAAATAAGGACTACACTAGGTAGAGCTAGGGGTTGAAAGACGAAAATATATAGACTTTCAACCACCATATAATGGACTAGTGCACGTCTTGCATGCACGTTGCGGTCACTGGTGTGTGAGGGAAAATTTCTTTCAAACATATGGGTGCTTGAAGAATATTTTTCAAACATAAATAAAATAATAATTACTTATCTTAAAGCAAAGGCAAGCACTGCTTGCCTTGCTTGCTCTGCCGTGATGCCACTGGTTCTAGTGTGTTTGATGATTTTATTTGGTATATTTTTGTGCATTCCTTTTGTTTATCTTCTCTTACTTTTAATTTAGGTTTGTATAGTGTTGCAGTTAAAAATTGTGACTGCTGTTTCTATCTATTTAACATATTGGTAATGGATTGTTTCAGTGCCGTTTATTCTATATAAGCAATGTACCTAATGTACTGTTAAAATCTTATTTTTAGGTTGTTTTTAGCAATATTTATTGTTTCTAGATATAATTATGGGCACTATATTACAAAATAAAGTATGTATCACCAACTTACTGTAAGTATAGTTCTTTTATCAAGAATATTGACGCTTGTTTGATAAATAAATATATTATATACAAATAAAACTTGGACATTTCAATAATCAATTTTATGAAAGGGTTTAGTAATCAGGGTATTGGGTTAGTGGAAAATTATTTACCTATAGTTGGCCTTACTACTTACTGATGATAATGGCGTGTAGAATAAATTCGTATTCAGTGGTATTAATAATATTTGCAAAGCTATTAAAAGGTATACCAAAGGTCAAACTCATTTGCAGGCCACAAACCAAGGGAAATCTTCGACAATCGTCATTTGGCCATTATTATTAGGCCTGTTTTTGATATGAATTATAATTACAATTTTTATTTAAATATGTAAATAATTTAATTATTGAGTAATATTTATAAGACCCCCAATTATTTTGTTTTATTCCATGAATAATTTGTGTTACCCCCTTAATTTCTTCCCCATAGTATTTTAACCCCAACAAAACACCAAGGAAGGGCTAATGTGAGCTTCCAATCAAACTCTCATTGTAGCCTCATTGCTTCCTTTTGTCCAGAATTGACCACAAGCCACTGGTTGGTTTATTTGATAACTTTGTAATAGGGGAAATTTTTTCTAGGCTGACAATAATAGGGTGATTTATGGAAACCTGTTTCTACATAGATGTGCCAGGTGCATTGAGTTGTTCCATAGAAGATGTAGATGTGCCAGGTGCATTGAGTTGATCCATAGAAGATTTAAATGTGCCAGGTGCATTTAATTGAGCCATAGAAGATGGAGACGTGCCAGGTGCATTGAATGGAGCCATAGAAGATGTTGACCTGCCAGATTCATTGAATTGAGCCATAGAAGATATTGACCTGCCAGATCCATTGAATTGAGCCATAGAAGATGAATACGTGCCAGGTGCATTGAATTGAGCCATATAAGATGTAGACATGCCAGGTGCATTGAGTTGTTCCATAGAAGATGTAGATGTACAAGGTGCATTGAATTGACCCATAGAAGATGTAGATGTACCAGGTGCATTG
Organism: Timema cristinae; assembly: GCA_039000515.1. Taxonomy (NCBI): domain Eukaryota; kingdom Metazoa; phylum Arthropoda; class Insecta; order Phasmatodea; family Timematidae; genus Timema; species Timema cristinae. The sequence goes on from JBCFYV010009882.1 coordinate 33,495,466, forward strand.
AATTGAGCCATAGAAGATTTAGACACGCCAGGTGCATTGAGTTGTTCCATAGAAGATGTAGATGTGCCAGGTGCATTGAATTGAGCCATAGAAGATGTAGACGTGCCAGGCGCATTGAATTGAGCCAAAGAAGATGTAGATGTACCAGGTGCATTGAGTTGTTCCATAGAAGATGTAGATGTACCAGGTGCATTGAATTGAGCCATAGAAGATGTAGACGTGCCAGGTACATTAATTAGGGATGTGCTAAGAGTGGATGGATCATATTCATCCTAATAAATAATGTTTACAAGAGATTTTGGTTTGCAGTACAGATGAGCAGGTTCAAACTTGGATATGGAAAATTTATTACAATTTAAAGGAAACACGCCTGCTGATTTAAACCCATATTAAGATTTTTCCATTTTTGCTACCTTTATGTAGGCCTTATTAAAAAGCTCAGCTAGTTAATATGGAGTCATCTTTACATTTTGATTGGATTTTAGAAATAAGACTCTTTTTTGTAGAACACATTTTTTTAGCGCTCCAAAGAATGAAGATCCAGTGGTTGAAGCCTGTGTGGCATATGTGGGGGATAGTTAGTAATATAATTCAATTTTATTTACAAAAGTCAAAAATGGAAAGAAAGGTGTGGCTAGAATGATTATCTAAAATTATCCATAAAGGATCATCCTGAACCCACCTTAACATATAAGGTGAGTTGCATGGTTACAAAAAGATCAAGTACAAGATACACAACAATTTAATAAATGAATAGCAGGTTACATATACATTTGTATCCCAATGTGGGAGTCGTGGTTCTTTTTTATCTATATAATCTAGCAATAAGGATAAATAAAGAAACCGGGTTAATAATTTATGTAAAGATTATAAATACAGCAGGCTGGCTACATAATGCCTTGATTTGGTGGTCACCCTGTGACAGAACTTTATGAGACAAAACATGCATCAATGTCACACGCTATATCAAATATCTGGGGATGAAAAACCCTTTAATAAGAGGATATATAAAACTAGGCGAGAGAACAGATAAACCTGGCAACATAGGCTCTACTAGCCCGACTAAAGGCAATTATAGGGGAATCAGGTGATTGTAATTTTCTAATTAGTTAAATAATGATCTCATTGACACATAGGATACATCATACATCTCGGGGTGGATTATTTATAACAGCAATATACGAACTAGGCGACAGTTGTGTGCACGCTACTAGCCCCTAAACTATGGTTCAATGTCAACGAAAACGTCATGTCCACTTAATGGGGAGCAGGCAATATCCCTCACTCTGGGGACTAATAGGTCCTAATTGGGACGAGGCGCTTACGATCATAAATCCCCTAGTTGATTACATAATAGTATATGTAGTGAACCCACCTTACACATATAAGGTGAACATTAGATTATCTGAAGGCCTCATTAAGAATCTTAAGAAACCCGTCTACGGGCCGACAAATACCAATTTGAAAGGTAGGATAGAGATCATGCAGTAGCATGTACATTAAATTAAGTTAGACAGTAAACACATAATAACAGAGAATACTAGCCCATAAAAAGGGGAATTAAAGCCCAATTAGCCATCTATTACTGCTCCCATCAAGTTTGAGCCGACGTTCTCTCAATAATAGGAGGCATAAAGAGGCCTCGCAACAAAACAATTATATTAGGGCGACTCGACATAGTACAGTTCTAGCCGAACGTCTAAAAGGTCGCTAAACGACCACAAAATAATAACTGAACCAAGACTTTATACAACAAACGGTCTAGCCCAAAATAGCTTTAGCTTATCCAAAACATGGCCAGAGGCCACACAAAGAACCAAATTGCATTTGGCCAATAAAATCTATTTAAGGTAGACTGTAGAATCGTGAAGTGATCCAACGCCTACACTCCTGAATATAGTCAATCTCATGACTGATGCAAGCAAAACTTAATCATTGTAGTGCCAGCGGTAAACGAGTAATTCCTGGAGGGATTGCAAACCTAAATTCCAAGTAAAATGGACAGTCTGTAGCGTTTATTAGCAAAAAGCTACAACAGTTAATAAAAAAAAAGCAAGACTAGACACTATTGGAATTAAAACGAGTAAACTCACCGTTGCCCCATTCAGCAAAAAATTGCCTCACTGATGTACTCCCCGCACAAAAATAACATGCCACAATGAATTTAACTTACCAACTAAGTGAGTGAAAATCATGCAATAATGAACTGTGCATTATCGCGGGGCATGTTGGGAAATTTGTGGTGCGCACGCGCAAGAAGGTGGTGATGTGTTAAAACATTTGTTCTGGAATTATCTACTAGCCGCTCGGTTAGTCTACCGTCGTCTATCTATCCCCTCCTTCTCTTCGTTGTTTTGTGTTTGCCTTTGTTTTGTTTACTCCTCTTCTCCCTATCGGAGCTAGAATAATTTTGTATATAATGGTGTAGTCCAGATGGACGAACTACTCTTGTCAGAATCTTGTCCTTTGATGCACATAGGTGTCCGGGATGTTTTTAGAAGGTACAAAATTCTTTTTCGGCTGTTGTAGTTTGAAATTCTGTTTGGCAAATTAATATTTAAATTTAAAAACTTTACGACTTTAAAGATATTTACGTAGGGATATCACGTATTATTTTAATCTTTTGGGTACGTCATGGTCAAGAATGTTTATCTTCATTTTAGTTTTCTTTGACGTGAAGCCTCATCTGGGTGATACTAAATTTGTCATTTTACAAGACGCAGTTTTTGATGTTAGTAACTTATAGCCCGTACGGCATGAAAGTTTTGTATTGTCATGAGAAAGAAACATTAGTAACTTGTAGTCTCTCTGGCATGAAAGAAAGTTTAGTAACTTATAGCCTGCCTGGCATGAAAATCTTGTATTGTCATGAGAAAGATAGTTTAGTAACTTATAGCCTGCCCGGGAAAAAAGTCTTTTATTGTGATGAGAAAGAAATGTTAGTGACTTATAGCCCGTACGGCATGAAAGTCTTGTATTGTCATGAAAGAAACATTAGTAACTTATAGTCTATCTCGCTTGAAAGTTTTGTATTGTCATGAGAAAGAAATATTAGTATCTTACTGATTTTGGTAATATTCTTTACTACATGTTAGGGGTAATCTTTTATAATATTACATTATATTAGTTGTTAACCAATTCAGGGTTATTTAAATTCATATTATCTTAATATATATAATTCTTCTGTACGTGTGTGTATGTCACTGAACTCCTCCAAAACGGCTGGACCGCTTTTGATGACATTTTTTGTGTGTGTTTTGAGTGGGTCCATGGATGATTTTGATTCGCAATTGAACCCGGTAGGTGGCTCTGCAATCGGGTTCTAGGATTTGTTTTTATTTTTTAGGGAATTTATTTGAGGGAAATTTTTTTTATAAGGTGTTTTTGCATATCAGAACATGTAACCTCACAATTTCACTCCCCCCACCCCAATATTTATAATAATGAATATAATATGAATAATTGACCGTTAAAACCTTCTGAATAGTGAATAATTGAACTTCTGAGAATAATTCATAGTTATGTTTGTGTACCATAGGTGGCATTGATTTAGAATTATGTGGTATTTGACGTACGCATCAATACATGCGCAAGTCTCTTGCGTCGTGGCTTGGCGTTGGTTTGACATTTAAATTTCTGTACAATGTGTTTCGATATTCCATGTATCACAATCGCGTGAATATTGAGTGTATTTTTCATCAAGTGTACTCAAATACATACATTGGGAAAATGTGTAAGGTGCTGTGTTGAAGTGAATATCTTACATGATCTTCCATAAATTTAAATTACATACATGCGTATTCAATGACAATCAATCCAACCTGCAAATTTTTAGTTTAAGTGCTTATTTGTGTCGATGATTTTATAAAATTTACGGAGTGTTAAACGTCTCATCGAAAAAAAACAACATGTAATCCATTAAATTCAAATATAAGTTGCTTATATTTTGGTGTTGTGTGTTTATTAAAGAACAATGCCACGTCTTCGTGGATTAGGAGAAAATATTGGTCGAAGTACACAGAATTCACAAATAGTCCACACCTGTCGGTTAAATCGAACGGCAAAAGATCAATTGACGGACAATGTAAATTTAAGAGTCCAGGCTGCAAACACATGTGAAAATAAAAGTCAACAGCAACGCAACGAACGCCTTCGAGCTATTGCATTGAGACAAAGACAGGCGCGTCAACGAGCCACCGACGCACACAGAGCACATGAACAACAGCGCCTGCAACTACATCGCGCATTGACACGTGCATCACTTCTCTGCCTTGCGTTCGAATATGAGTCGGACATCGACTATTCGTCACATTCACAAATTGTCATTGGCGCTATGGACAAAGAATGCCAACACTGCCATGAGTTCAAATACAAAGGTGAATCGGCCGGTTTCTGCTGCGCGTCTGGAAAAGTTGTACTGCCACCATTGAATTCACCACCAGAACTATTGAAAACACTATTGGCTGGAGCCACACCTCAATTAAAATTGTTTTTGCGTAAAATTCGCAAATTCAATTCTTGCTTCCAAATGACATTATTTAGAGCAACAAAAAAATCCTTCAGAATGAGGATGTTCGTAATTTTAAATCAACGTTTAAGATTCAGGGCCAAGTATATAATCAAATAGGTTCTTTATTCTCAATGCCTGATGCCAATCCAAAATTCTTGCAAATCTATTTCATGGGCGATGAAGAGCAACAAATAAACGCACGCTGCCAGTACAACCTCATCGAGCAGATGGAGGAGCGAGAAATTGTGGCGACTTTGGAACAGTTTTTACGAAATCACAACCAGTTGGTCCAGTTGTTTTATACGGTTTAAAACAGACTGCAAAACGACAACTACATGATCGTCATCAAAGCAGACAAGGTACCATCTGGAGAGCACGCGGGCCAATACAATGCATCAACCGTTAATGAAGTTGCAGTTGTTATGGCTTGCGACGCATATGAACGTCGAGATATACAGATCCAACGCAGAGATAACACGGTGCACACAATTCAATACAGTCATCGTTCTTAGGACAATTTGCAATATCCGTCGATATTTTGGGAAGGAGAAGATGGATATCATTTTAACATCAAACAAATAAATCCAGCGACAGGTACACTATACATATTATTTACTTTTTCTTATTCTGTGAGATTAATTTCTTTTTGTCTTATTTATACTTTTACTTTGCAGGTGCAGAAACAAACAATAAAGTGAGCGCGATGAACTTCTACGCATATCGGTTGATGATTCATGCCAATGAAGACAACAACATTCTCCGATGCCACCAGCTGTTTCATCAATACATCATTGATATTGATGCGAAAATTGAAAGCGAGCGATTACGGTAAGTATAATCAAGTGAAGCTGCGTTCTTAGGCGTACATTCATTTGCATGATGCTATTGTCGGTAACGTCGGTAACGTAGATGGAACCAGTAATATCAACGACATCGGTACCACATATATTCTTCCATCATCATATATTGGTAGTCCGCGTCATATGCAAGAACACATTCACGACGCCAAGAATTTCGTGCGCGCGTACGGCCGACCAGATTTGTTCATTACATTTACGTGCAATCCTAACTGGGGTGAAATTAAAATTTTGTTATTGCCAGGTCAAACATCAATGCATCGCCATGATATCACTGCACGTGTCTTCAAACAAAAATTAAAATCGTTGATGAACGTGATTACACATCACTCTGTATTCGGCGAAATACGTCGCTGGCTGTATTCTGTTGAATGGTAAGAACGAGGTTTTCCACATGCAAATATTTTAATTGGGTTCGTCGACAAAGTACGGTCAGAAGAAATTGATAAAATTATTTCAGCAGACATTCCGGATAGGAATTTCGATAAAGAGTTGTTTGACATTGTTACCGCAAGCATGATTCGTGGTACATGCGGTGCTCTAAACATGATGGCGCCGTGCATGGACAATGGGAAATGTACAAAACGTTTCCCAAAAGCCCGTATAAACGATACTGTCACTAATATCGACGGTTATCCATTGTATCGTAGTAGAGACACAGATAATGGTTGACAATCATATCAATGGTGCATGTCAAACGGTGGAACGGTATATATTGACAATCGATGAGTGGTTCCATATTCACCATTGCTGTGCAAAACCTACAAAGCTCACATAAACGTTGCGTTCTACAGTTCGGTGAAGTCCATAAAATACATTTGCAAATACGTTCATAAGGGCAGCGATATGGCTGTATTTGCTGTTCAAAATGTAAATGACAACGATGAAATAAAACGTTATCAAATGGGCCGATATATTAGCAGCAATGAAGCAGTTTGTCGCATTTTGAGTTTTCCCATATACGAAAGAGACCCTGCTGTTATACATTTGGCCGTGAAACTTGAAAATGGTCAGAGTGTTTATTTCACAGAAGAGACTGCTCTACAACGAGCATTAACTGCCCCAAAAACCACACTGAGTTTATCAAACTATGCGACCGACCAGGTATTTTCGGTCGATTCGCAAAGACATTAATGTATACTGATGTGCCACGATTTTTCACTTGGGACAAACAGTAAAAATAGTGGGACCCACGAAAGCGAGGCGTTTCAGTCCAAGGCTACGACGGCATATTTATGGGAAATAGATTAGGCCGATTATACACAGTCCATCCAAAGCAATGCGAATGCTTCTTCTTGCGTTTGTTGTTGGTTAACGTTCCTGGACCTACGTCCTTCCAATACTTGCGAACAGTCAATGGTATTTTGTACGACTCATACCACATGCGTGCCGCTAATTGCATTTGCTGGAAGATAACAACCATTGGGATCTCACACTTGCAGATGCAGTACTGAGTTCCTCTCCTCATAAAATTCGCCAGTTATTCGCCATATTATTGACGACATGTTTTCCGTTGCAAGCTTCTGTTCTCTGGGATAAGTATAAAGATTCCATGAGCGACGACATTCTGCATCACATTCGGTCCGCTGATCAAGATCCCAATATAGATTTTTCGCCGGAAATATATAACGAGTCGTTAATAAAGATAGAGGATATTTGCATTCTCATTTCTAATATGCCACTGATTCATTTCGGTATGCCCTCACCTAACCGCCCATTAAAAGACATCATTAACAGCGATGTTCAGCGCGAATAACATGTCGATGCGGCCTCTTTGACTACTTTCGTTGCAAATAATGAGCAACTGCTCACTGCTGAACAAAGAACATATACGATCGAATTAATTTGTCAATTGCAGCACAACAAGGTGGATTCTGTTTTTTGGATGCACCAGGCGGCACTGGCAAAACATTCCTCATCTGACTGATACTAACACGCATTCGATCACAAAATCACATTGAGTTGGCAATTGCCTCATCAGGCATTGCAGTGATTTTGCTTGATGGTGGATGGACTGCACATACAGCACTCAAGTTGCTGTTGAACGTTCACACAAATCCAGACGCAATGTGCAACATAAAGAATCATTCCGGCATGGCAAAAGTTTTTCAAAAATGCAAAATTATTATCTGGGATGAATGCACTCTGGCCCACAAGCATTCACTTGAAGCTCTCGATAGAACGATGAAAGATCTCAACGATGATAGCAGACTTTTCGGTGGTGCTCTACTACTGCTGTCTGGTGATTTTAGACAGACATTTCCGGTCATTCTACGTGCTACATATGCAGACGAAGTTAACGCATGTTTGAAACAATCTTATTTATATCGAAATGTCAATACATTACACCTCAACATAAATATACGTGTTCAACTGCAAAACGATCCATTGGCACTGTCATTCACCGAAAAATTGCTCAACATTGGCAATGGAAAAATTCTATTGAATGGAAATACACAATGCATAAAATTGCCAGACAATTTTTGCAACATGGTAGCCAAGAAAGATGCTTTGATTGAAAGCATATTCCCAGATTTGCACGCTAATTACATTAAACATACGGGGCTACGTGAACGATCTATTTTGGCTGCAAAAAATATCGATGTTGACACTATTGATTTCAAAATACAACCGTCATTGCCTGGCAATGAGATGTCGTTTAAATCGATCAACATTGTTGTCGATCCTGACGAAGCAGTCAACTATCCTGTGTTAAATTCTTGAATTCACTGGATTTACTGGGAATGCCACCACATAACTTGCGATTAAAAATTGGCTCTCCAATAATTTTGCTTCGGAATTTAAATGCACCTATGCTATGCAATGGCACGCGTTTGGCCATGAAAAAAAATTATGGCCAATGTTCTTGAAGCTACCATTTTGAACGGCAAGTTTCAAGGTGAGGTTGTTCTCCTGCCAGGGATCCCAATGATCCCTTCAGACTCGGCCATTCCATTCAGACGCCTGTAATTTCCAATTCGCTTGGCATTCGCAATTACTATTAATAAGTCACAAGGCAAAACACTGTCCATTTGTGAGTTGGCTCTAGAAAATCAGTGCTTCTCCCATGACCAGTATTATGTTGCGTGTCCTCGCGTCGGCCAAACATCAAGTTTGTTCATTTATACACCTCAGGGATTGACGAAAACCATAGTTCATCAACTCGCATCTGAATACACTCTTCTTTCCTTCATCAGATGTAGTTGTGATAGTAGTGGGTGACCTGGTGGTCTAGGGGTAAGGTGTCAGACTTCTGTGCTGGCGGCCGGGGTTCAATCCTCGGTCCCGGCACAGATTTATCTGATTTCCAAACCCTTCCTACACCTCTGACAAGACATCTTGTGAATGTGTGGAATGCCAGGCCACCACCGTGGTTCGGATTCCACGTTAAACTGTAGGTCCTTCATTTCATCTCACAATCACCCTACCATTACACATTAGCGTAAGAGCGTATAACCCGAACGGGTAGTAAGACGCGGTGCTAATAATAATAATAATATAATAATAATAATAATAATAATAATAATAATAATAATAATAATAATAATAATAATAATAGTTGTGATAGTACGTGTGGCAGCCATCTTTGAATAATTTTTCTTTTGCCGCACGTGGCAAATAAATCCAAGAACATCTTGAAATGGTGAGTAGATACTAAGGCATCTTTTATTTAAATATATCTGGTATGATTATATTATTCAGGCTCAGCTATTATTTTAATGATAATTTGTGATATAGATGTACTTTACTATATTTTCTTGTAGACAGCATGGCAAGTGTATGTAAATTCATCCGACATCAACCAATGGCAGAGAGCATGCGTTAAAGTATTTTATTCATAAATATGATAATATTCTTCTTCTTCTTTGATATCTGCTACAGTATTTATCAAAAGGCAATATTTTTGAACACCCACGTGTTTCAATTTAGGGAGATACGTAATTTTATTTGACTGAATCTAGTCATAAATAATAAATATTGAGGTAGAATATTTTTAAATATGTTAATATTGTTTATTTCTTTCGTAAATTATTAAAATATTGATATTTAATTGTAGCTGTCCAATTTGTCTGATTGACACACTACAAAGATAATAACAAAACAAACTTTATTGATTTTGTCGGATCGTTTTTTATAACGTTAAAACCTTAGGTATAAGAGGGGGTGAGGTTTCTATGCAGCTGACTGTATGTATCATCGAAATTGTATTCAACAAGTACATACTATTTCGATGGTACGTGTATATGTAAGTTGTTCAGCGTAAGCACGCAAAGGTTTTAGCCCCCAAAACCGTATATATTTTGCACTATGAAAATAGAAACAATTAAAAGGTAATTTGACATTTTGTATGTTGTCTTGACAAACCCTGAATTTATAATATTTGTGTAACTCACTAATTGGAGTTCATTGTGAATTTGTAATTGTGATGATCACGTGGTATTTGTTTTATTATCGAAATCAATTATGCCACTCAAACGAAAAGCCAAAGTTCGAGCAGGACAACGTCTGTCAGGTCCGCTAGTTATATATACGTAAACAGTATTGTCAAAGCTAGTTTTTAAATATTTGAATGAAAACAAGAAATGCATAAAAGTTTTAAAATTTCAAATAAATTAAACAAAAAAAAATTTAAAAAAGGTAAATACCGGTTAAACCAGTTATCACACCAGTTTCGAGGAATTTTGAGGGAGGGCATCTACAGATTAGACACACCATTTCAGGTTGTAGGGAAAAAATAGTGGTTTTTCACGTAAACCCTATTTTCACAATGAATTTTCAGTTTTTCACTCTTTGTTTAGTCACCATGGAAACCGTTATTTGCTGCATGGCTGTAATTCTCTAAATAAAGTGTATCTCTTTGGCTAAAATATAATAGCACAATCTTTATTCGTTGGTCCGAACCATCATAATATTCTCTTTGGATGAATATTTCTCTTTTGATGCTGGTCATAGAACATTTAAATTGAGATGCCTAAACTGGGGAAACATTTATTTCTTATTAGAATGTTACTGTCGATAACTTGCATTAAAATCAATAGGATTGAGCATAATTCGAAAATTAAAAGGTTTAGTTGTTAAGTTTGTAACGGGCTAACCAACTCAGCCAGGTACTGCCCAAATTTGCTGCACATAATCATTGCTCAAGAATATATATTGTACCCTAATATATATTCAGGTATATTAATAAATAAATCTCCATGTGTTACATACCATGTCTCGGATACATCATGGAACAAGAACGGCGCCATCAGAAGGGCTAGCCGCCCTCGCCGTTTTGCTAACACTGCACTTGACTGGTCGGTGCAACAAAAACAACTAACTGCAGTGGGCTGCCTGCGCGTAGTTTGGAGCCTACGTAGGCTTGGGCCTACATGACCATTCCAATGTAGATGTATATCTTCCCCCCTTCTTTCCTTCCCATGATTCTTTGCATTCAGTCACTATAAAGCTTCACGGCTCGCTGGGGACCGACACAATTATTCATCACCAGTCAAATAGTCAACATTCTCCGACGTTCTTTCTTCAACCACTGGTCGTGACGATGCTGCCGAGGGACCGACCGGATCGACGAAAGTAACATGACGTCACTTTTATCATTCAAATCTGTGGGGAGTAGGCGGCTCTATGGCCGGATTCTAGTTTTGGGTTTTTATGACTTGTCGAGAGGATTAGCTACACTCATCTTAATTTTTCTATGTTATTTAGACTAGCCTTTTTATGACTTAGTTTACATGTCGTGGAGTCATTTAGTATTTCATATGTTTTCTGCTTGGTCCTTAAGACAAGCAGTTTAAATAGGGATGAGTCCCACACCTTAGCCCGCTTGACCATGTTATAGACAGCAAGGCAGTTAGTCGGGAAAGGGGCTTTAACAGCTAGATAGTTATACCTAGTTAGATTTGAGTATGCTATTCTGAGCCAGTGTCGGTACTCAACTTGTGGGTCATTTCTGCCCATCTGGCAGGCTCGTGTTTGGTACATTATTTAACTTGTGTTGTTCACCAATGTCGGTGCTCAACTTGTGGGTCACTTCTGCCCATCTGGCATGGTTCGTGTTTGGTAAATTATTTAACTTGTGTTGTTCACCAGTTTCAGTGCTCAACTTGTGGGTCACTTCTGCCCATCTGACATGGCTCGCATTTCTCTCATTTAGATGTGTTATTGCCCTTGTGGAGTTTGGTGCCTCCCGATTTGTTGTTTACATACTCAGGTCATGCGTTTAATATTTCTGGCTTAGATCAATTGGTTGTGCGCCAGCTCATGACAAAAAGGCCTAGAACGCTGAATTGGAACTTATCCTATACAATTAAATTGTTGTATATTTTTGACGGGTCCGTCTATGACTGGAGCTGACATCAAACAGTCGGGGGAGCTGAATTGTATCTCCTCGGAAGAGACTCTCTTCCGATAGTTTTGCCACAAACAGCTCAAATGAAAATCCTGAATTATATCTCTTTTAAAAATCGGAATTATATCTCCGAAATCCTGAATTGTACCTCCTCGGAAGAGACTCTCTTCCGATACTCTTTCCACAAACAACTCAAATGAAAATACTGAATTATATCTCTTTTAAAAATTGGAATTATATCTCCGAAATCCTGAATTGTACCTCCTCGGAAGAGACTCTCTTCCGACACCTTACACATAAACAGCCCCGACTGAAAATCCTGAATTGTATCTCTAAGTACACGACCTTAAGTTGTAATTCTTATGTGAATTATATAGCGGTTAGTTTGTCAGAAGGCTGCTAGATGGTATAACAAGCGACAAACGTTGGTTGATGCTTAGTACAGCTCATAAATAAAATAACAGAGGGCAGCATAGGGTAAAATTAATCAAATTACTAAATATAATAATTTATAGAGCATTTTAATGTTCATTTATGTTTGAAAACATTAAAATCACATTGTGATATGTATTTTAACATTTTAACGGAAAACACATGATTTGTGTAGCTATAATTATTATGTTTGTATATTTATTTACGCATTTTATGGAACATGTAATATTTACATCTGTTTTTAATAATGGTATAAAAAATATGCCAAGTCATATTGTAAAATATAAAAAGAATTAAGGGAGTTGAAACCTTTAGGTATTTGATTTTTTCCTCTACGAGGAAGGTTATTTTACATACATAATTTCATTCTCATACTGTCAACAGTTTTGACAAGTCAATACCTTGCTTTACATAAGCTCTAGATAAGACGGGGCAGTATACAACCTGCATTACACCCACTAAACTAATGTTTAATCTTTCAAAACTTCTATTTCAACTACCATGAATGATAATAAATTATTTCTTTATGTTGAATTGAAGGTAACATTATGCTGGAAATGCTGTATTCATCCAAATTTAAATAAAAACTCCTAGTAATTTGATAAAAATTATATAGAAATTAATAAACTTGTTTGAGCTTCAAACGGGTAAATTAGAAGAAAATTTAAAATTTCATTGATTAGATGCACAGCGCTAATAGTTTACGCTTCCAACCGTATAATCTCATCTGGTTTTTAATTAATTAATTGAATAAATGCTTTTAAACTATTTTAAAATAAAATATTTTATTCATTAGTACGCTAAGCATAAGTAAATCTATTAATATCAAGGAGTTAATATGTCGGGAAATGCTAAGAGAAAATGGTTTGGTTAGATAGAGCGAAACAAATTGATCAAGCTCACGCACATCGGTGATTACGAGGACCAACAACAACTAACAAATGCTGTATACACTTTCTATAGATTATACTTTTTACAACCTTGTCCCATTAGTGTGACGGGTGGTAACATGCAGAGAAAAGAGAAAAAAACACAATTTACGTCAGAAAAGCAGGGAATTTAATTAAGATGAGCCAAAAAACATGGAATTTAAATACTTGACTTAAAGAAACCTTTTTAAAGCTTTTAACGTTTGTTTTTAAAAGTGGTAATCAATGTAATAAACGTTAGAATCATCATTTACCAAGAAAGACCAGAAAAAAGTAGTGGCAGAAAAAGTAAAGTTTGAAAATCCTGTAAAAGTCATGGAATTTTATAAGTAGGCTAATGATTTGTAGATACACTGTGCAAATATGCAACCAATTTGAATTGGTTGTAAGATGTGAAGTTTGTGAATAATTTATACTCACTGCACTACCAAGGTAGATCCCGATCTCCCGGGTTACATTTGGAAGTGTAAGTAAACCCATTCAACAATTGCTGGCAATTACAAGACATAAAATATATAAAATAGGGTCTTAGCTAGTTCTAATTTATGCAGTTTAGTTACATCCCTTGAAATTATATATTTTTATTGTAAACTATTAAAAATACACCATTTCTATTTTAAAAATAAAATTTACATTAATGAATAAATTAACTTAATAAAAATATATAATATTCTTTATAGGCTATGTAAGGTTTGTGAATTCATCTAACGTGGATCGAATTGGTTTTAGCCGTTTACTAATTATATCCCACGTCTAGCAAATTGTTCAAGCTATCTCCATCCTTAAAAAATTGAGTACACTAGCTGTAAACAAGGAGAGTATATTTCAATGGTAGGATAGTTGCATTTACATAGTGAGAGTGAGATACAATTATTTAAGATAGCCACACTTAGTACACATAGTCGGGATTCGAGCCCTGACCTTATTATCGATTGTTAAGACAAGATGAAACTGACACCTTTGTTAGCATGATCATTGTTGTGGTAAATTGAATGTTTGTGTTCATAGTATGAGGGCTCTTTAACTTCCTTAACAATTTTTAGAATAAAAAGAGGTGAATAATATATATATATATATATATTAACAGCGTTTTACCACCTGTTCAGGATATATATATATATATATATATAGTAATTACGCTTGTAGTGAATTAAAAATGTTGAATTTACTTTATTTATAGGGTGACCTGGCGGTCTAGGTGTAAGGTGTCAGACTTCTGTGCTGGCGTCCGGGGTTCAATTTTCGGTCTCGGCACAGATTTATCTGATTTCCAAACCCTTCCTTCACCTCTGACAAGACTTCTTGTGAATGTGTGGAATGCCAGGCCTCCACCGTGGTTCGGATTCCACGTTAAACTGTAGGTCCTTCATTTCATCTCACAATCACCCTACCATTGCACATTAGCGTAAGTACGTATAACCCGAACGGGTAGTAAGACGCGCTGCTAGTATTAATAATAATAATAATAATAATAATAATAATAATAATAGTAATTTACTTATAAAGGTATATCACCAATATAAACCTGCTATAAAATGTTACCTAACATAATTCTAATGAGATTGACTCCGTATGCAGAAGAAATAATTGGCGGTCAGTGTGGATCTCGACGAAATAAATCAATGACGTGTCATATTTGTACTACAAGCGTGCGAGCGACTGGGTGTCCAAACTGGCAAGCGCGTGCTTAGCAGATAGCTCTCGATAGTTGTTGATGAGGAGGCAAAGGTTCGAATCTTGGCTCAGTGAACTGTGGGTGGTTTTTGGCAAATGATTTATTGTTGTGGTTTTCCCATCTTCTATTCGCGTTAATGGTGATTCTTATTTGTAAAGGCCTTTTATGATAATAATGAGGTATTTTATCATATCGTTTGTATGTATGTATATATAGATGTATGTATGGTTTATGATCTTACCAATTAAATTAGGCCGTTAGTAGCAAGTGTGCTAAACCTATCGATAGTTATAAAAAAAGTCAAATTTCATGTCAAACTGAGAGTTCGCTCCAGTCTGGCCACCTCTCATTACAACCAATGTGTTCTATTTTATATTCTAATCACTCGCTCGCTCGCTCGCCCAGTCTGGCCGTCCCCTAAGTATATGATATCACACAGAGAACACAGCTTGGGGACAATAATTTAGATTATTTCAAACAACATATCATTTGACATGGTTAATGACATGGTTAATTTTTAATAGCAATAACGATATTTTATTGGAAATTAGGAAAATAACACAGTCGATAAATGCAGGGGCGGATTTACGCAAAGGCCTAGTAGGCACATGCCTGCGGCGGAAAATTTTGAATACCGAAAGAAAATACTATTTTTTTCTGCCAGTTAAAATAATTGTATGGCTTCATCGTTTGTAGGATTGTTATGATGTGCTGTATCTGCGTACCTACATGACAGAGGATCACCTTAATTCACTGACATTAGTCTTAATTGAAGGTCACTTATTGGATAAAATGGATTTGTTTGGTATAATTGACCAGTTCGCTCAGCAGAAATCAAGGCGAAAGATATAACATACTATTTATTATTGTGTACATGCTAATATTTAATTTGTAGTAACATATATACAAACATTGTTCTTTATCATTTCAAACACTTCTCAGATAATCATTTTAAACAAAATAGTTATTTCCAAACGTCTAAAAATATCATATTTTCAAAATGCCCTCATTATTAAATTAAACCATGATTGCAGGGAAAACTAGGACGCCACCTCCCCTCGGTACCACTTCGTCTTTCATATTCACATTAATAATCAATACTATATAATAATAATAATAATAATAATAATAATAATAATAATAATAATAATAATAATAATAATAATAATAAAATAAAAAGTTTATCCACCTCGGTGTCCACATGGTCTAATGCGCTAATCTCGTGTTAGATTAGACTGCGGAGGACAAGGAGATCAGGGTTTGATCCCGGTCGGGTGTAATAAGGGTGTTTTTTCCTAAATGATTTCCTACTCTCTTTCCTCAAGCAAATGCGAGTGCGCTGTCTCCAAATTAAACATACCTCATTCCTAACTCATTAGCAATATTAGTACATACGAGTATAACCAAAATGGATAGTCAGACGCGGTAGGAACAAAATAACTTTTTAGTTAAGGTTTTGAGAAATAAGCCACACAAATAACAAAATACTTAGGTGACCTGGTGGTCTAGGGTAAGGTGTCGGACTTCTTTGCTGGGGGTCCAGGGTTCAATCCTCGGTCCCGGCACAGATTTATCTGATTACCAAACCCTTCCTTCACCTCTGACAAGACGTGTATTAATCCCAACTTGTGAATGTGGGGAATGCCAGGGCTCCATCGTGGTTCGGATCCCACGTTAAGCTGTAGGTCCTCCATTCCATCTCACAATCACCCTACCATTACACATTAGCGTAAGTGCGTACAACCCGAACAGGTAGTAATAAGGGGTGCTAATAATAAAAACATACTTCACCTCTGACAAGACATCTTGTGAATGTGGGGAATGCCAGGTCACCACCGTGGTTCGGATTCCACGTTAAACTGTAGGTCCTCCATTTCATCTTATAATCACCCTACCATTACCCTACCCTACACATTAGCGTAAGTGCGTATAACCCGAACGGGTAGTAAGACGCGGTGCTAATAATAATAATAATAATGATAATAACATAATATTTGTATTGCAATAAATAATTCAAGAAATAAAAAAGGAAAAATATGCAATCATAACCTACGCCTTAAAATTTAAAATAGGTACAATTTTTAAAATATATTAAAATAAACATGATAACTCAATAAAAATCATCTAAAGTGTTAAACTTATCTTCAAATAATTTTGAGAGAGTTTTTTGTTTCAACTATTTGCTATTGCATCGTCATAACAAAGTGTAGATGCTTTCTAATGTTAAGTAAAGGTGATGGTCAAGTTTGTGAGCCTCTGTTGCTCCAAAGTACTCCTCAAATAAGATTTTCAACAATAATGGGGTTTTAATCTTAAATATAATATAATAGAAGACAAGTCTTAAGTCTTTATTATTATTATTATTATTATTATTATTATTATTATTATTATTATTATTATTTGTTTTAAATATTTTCAATAGCAAAATTTATTGCAAATTTGCCCTTGATCATGTAGGTTTCAAATTACTCTGATGGGCTTGGGATGTGGTATGTGTAATTTACATTAAGTGTACCGACATTTGCGTGGGGAGAATGGGGAACCATGTAGTAAAAAGCACCCTCGGTGCACCCAACCAGTATTGAGCCTCGATCTCCACGTTCTAGGCAGCTTAACCCAACACGAGACAAGCACGTTAGACCGTGCGGCCACCGAGGTGGGTTAAACGCCTTATCAACTAACTTAGAGACCCTGCCCGTCAATTTAATCACGCTGAAAGGGAAACACAGATTTCATAAATCAATAATTTTCCGGCTATGTTAGGAGTCATTCCCAGGACGCTTATATCAGAAAGCCGACATGTTACTTATTGATCTACAGTGTCAAACTATATCAATTATTTTTAAATGTATACAACACAACACTATTATATCGAGGTGAACACATTCTGACAAAATTAATGACTTCATGCAGTAATTTTATTATAAACAGGCCCCAAATGGTTGATATATTAAACGTGTCATGTCAAATTAATTTAAACACTAGCAGTCAGAATATATCATAATATCAGTGGTGTACATTCTTGGAAGTGAATTGCTTGTGTGAGCTCAAGGTAGTGGGCGATATTGTAGATTAGAACTCTGCCAGCTTATAGCAATGGGGTGACTGGGATTCCCAGTATATCCTCTTTTTTCGTTATTAGTCTATATTTTTAAAAAAATGAGCCTGTAACTACAAGTAGTATACGAGTTGTTTTGTAGGTTTCATCTGTTTTAGAAAGAGTAAGCTAACAAAATTATTCCTGATATGAAGGAACTAGTAAATGTTGAATCATGAATTTATTCGTACCTAATTCTGATTACTACGCTCCTGTGGATGTGCTCTGTTGTTGATGGGGTGCCATGACGTCCCGCCAAGTGAAAAGATATAAATAAAGCTTTGAACAAGGCTGATAAAAATATAAACAAGTCATAATACTCTTTTATTTAATCTAGGAAATAATGTTGGTGGCAGCGTGTGCTGCATAATACATCGTTGTTGGGAGTGCACCAATAAACTGTTCCCGTCCCCACGGTCTCTATTTGACCAAACAAACACGTTAGGATCAGGCCTAGGAATGTGGTATCAAAACAAAAGTATCAATACTATACTCATTAAAAATATCGGACAAAAATATAGATACAGTACTATTATCTAAAGAAAATTATCGATAGGAATAAGTATCGGTATCTAAATATTAATCTGGAAAAATGTTTTTTTTTTATATAGCAATCTCTTACCCGCTTCGGTGTCCGCGTGGTCTAAAAAAATTAAATGTTTCTACCCAAGTTTGGATCAAATTTCTTGGATCTGTAGGGCCTAGGTCTATGCACACTTATATGGTTGGATAGAGAATGGATTTTAATATCAGGGCCCTGCTTTATGTTTTTGACACAAATTCTGGTTTGCGCGCTGGAGCGCCTTGAGGAAGTGTGTAATGCAGGATTTTACTTAAAAAATTAATTTCTTCCCCAAGTTTCGTTCAAATTGCTCATATCTGTAGGGTCTAGGCCTATGCACACTTATATGGTTGGATAAAATATTGATTTTACTATCAGGGCCCCGCTTTTAGTTCTTGACAAAAAATTTGGATTGGTCCCTGGGACGTCTTAAGTAAATGTGTAATGCAAGCTTTTTCTTAAAATAAAAGTATGTTCCTCACTAAGTTTGGGTCAAATTGGTCGGATTTGTAGGGTCCAGGCCTATGCACACTTATTTGATTGGATAGAGATGGATTTTAATATCAGGGCCCCGCTTTGTGCTTTTGACTAAAATGGTATGGGCCTTGGAGTGGCTTAGAAATGTGTGTAATTCAAGATCTCTCCTCATGATTGGTCAAATTTTATATAAATATTGGTGACATGGTGGTCTAGTGGTAAGGTGTCAGACTTCTATGCTGGTGGCCGGGGTTCAATCCTCGGTCCTGGCACAGATTTATCTGATTTCCAAACCCTTCCTTCACCTCTGACAAGTTATCTTGTGAATATGGGGAATGCCAGGCCTCCACCGTGGTTCGGATTCCACGTTAAACTGTAGGTCCTTCATTTCATCTCACAATCACCCTACAATTACATATTAGCATAAGTGCGTATAACCCGAACGGGTGGTAAGACGCGGTGATGATAATAATAATAATAATATGTTAAAATTAATGTAGCTATAGACGTTTCAAATGTCTAATTTAGTATTATATTTAGTTGGTTACAAGCCTGAATCTTACCCCAAACTCTCTAAAACAAACGTTTTTGTTGGTGTGTCATAGTTCAACCTCGTTCATGGATAAATGCATACTATAATTGTAATTACTCAGCCAATAAGTAATTTATATATTGCCGGCTTTCCAGGAATGTAAAACTCAGAATATACAAAATAATAATTTTATCGGTTGCTCTTTATGGTTGTGTATCGTGGTCTCTTACCTTACATGACGAACACAAATTTAAGTTGTTCTAAAACAAGGTGGTTAGGAAGATAGTTGGTGCAAAACAGTATGATGCTACTGGGTAGTTTACTTTATATAATGAAGAGTTACATACCCTTTACTTATTACAAAACATTGTTAAGATAATTAAGACTCGTATATTACGATGAGCAGGACATGCAATACGAAGGGAGATTCTAGAACCTTGTTTAGGGTATTGACTTGCAAACCCAATGGGAAGATCTAGACGTAGATGAGAGGATAACATTAGAATGGACCTGAAAGTGAGAGGGTTTAATGAGGTGGACTGGATAGAACTATCTCAAGAGAAGGATAGGTGACATACTTTTTTAAGGGCGGCAATTACTTTTTGAGTTCCTAGTGCCATAGAGCAATTAAGTAAGTACTCCTCCACCTCTTCAATTCCCACATTCTCAATTTGAAATTTTAAGATTTAGTTAGACCGTTTAAGACAACCAAATAAAATCCTTTCAGATTTCAACCTAACCACATCGAAAATAGTTTTCTAAATTAGTTATTGAAATTTCATAATGCTCGGATGCCATTCTGATATCTGGGATGGTCCTTTACATACATGCAGAGTTTCAATTTCAAATCCCCCTCAAAAATTGTTTTTATATTAGCTTGAAATTTTTTTAGGTGATCTTCCCTCCCCATTTTCCACTCCAATTTAAAATTTAAGAATTAAGAACTTTATAAAGTTTTTTTCATCTTCCTTATGCATGCCTGTCAAAAGTCAATCGTCTAATACTGTGAGAAATATAGTTTATTCTTATAGTTTTGGAAATTTTATCCCCATCACTTTCCCAGAATAACATTTAAGATTTAAAATTTTCAGAATCTGATGGACATTTTGAGTGGGCCTTTTACACTCCTTTAGAATTTCAGTTTTCATCTAACGTCTGAAAATTCCAAATTATAAAACTTATTTTCTTATATGAAATCATACTTCTATTCCTGCCAAATTTAAATTTTCTCCAGGAATACTAATTAAAAATGTTAAATTTTCAGACTTTTACGAATAATTTACATTTATATTAGTTTTGGAAATTTGGTAGTCCCAACCTGTTTCTCCAACTCACTCTTATTGACAAAATAAAACTTTCATGCACTGCTTGACAATTAAAAAAAGTTTAAAATGGGGTTGGTCAAAATCAGATAAGAGACAATGAAGTTAATAGCCGGATCAACATTTCAATATATTTTACTTTGCCTTTTTTGTCAAAATAAAGGCGTCACTCATTGTTTGACCCAATTATAAATCGTTTGAAAATGGTTTGGTCGAAATTGGTTGGTAAAGAAAAACAAAGTGTATCACTGGAAAAATATATGATCCCTTTGTATTATTATTATTATACATGGGGAAGGGGGGCTCAAAATGTACAGAATTAATAGAAACAACTACAGCCTAGTGTGGTATAAAACTGAAATTTGGCAGGCAGGTGAAAAATACTAAATCCAAATAACTATAGCATTTTTTAATTAGACTCCGGCAAATTAAGGTGGAGGAGGAGAAGTTAAAAAAATACTTTTAGGTGTGGTAGAAAACTTAAATTTGCTTGACAGGTAGAAAAACAACTCCATATAACCAGATAAGTCATAAAATTATAATTGTTTAAGTGGGAATTAGAGAAATTATGGCGGGATGGGGGGGGGGAGGGGGGGAATTTCAAAACTAATAGAAAAAACTAATAACAGAACAATTTTGTTTGGTATGGTAGAGCGCTTACTATTGCTTTCAATATACTTAATTTTTTTTGTGTTGATTGTAAGAATGCCTCCAAGTAAAAGAGCCTTTGTTAACGTGCTTGTGGTTGCGCCTTAAATTGAAGTATTTTTCAATTATTTTATGATTTTTGTGTGTAAACTAGGTTTATCTTGTTTTGTTTATTAGATAGTAAATTAAATTATTTTTTTTTGTTCGTTGTAACAATGTCTCCACGTAAGCAAGCAAATCCTGATGCAAGGGCCTCAAAAAAAATTTATTTTGGATCCTTACTGTAGGTAGTCATGGCTTCATCGACATAAAGAATAAAATCCTCACCTCATACGTGGTAGAAATGGTCTTATTGGTAGTTTAAAAGATTCGCTAGAAGGAAAAAGTATGTTAACCAACTTAAATGCGAACGAAGCCGCAGGCACACTCTAGTTGTTAATACGTCCGGAATTTGAGAAAACTCTTTGTATGATCCAATATTTCATTTTAAGTTTTACTACAACGTAAAATAAAAATAAAAATGATTATTACTATGTTGGCTAGCACTATAATAAAGGAAATAATAATGATAATGATAATAATTATTATTATTATTGCTATACAGTAGATAGAAACGTTGTATGTACTTTAGAAAATGTTCCTTTATAAATGATTGGGAACGTTGAAAAGTTGATATTTAGACGTTGACAAACCCCGTCTAAAAGACTCGATTGCATATTAATTCATTTGAAAGAAACTAGGATGTATTGTGGTATAAAATATGGGTGAATTCTCAATTTATTTAAAAGGTGATCCAATTTGTTAATAAAATTGTTGACACTTTGTATAAGATATTAGTATTTTAAATTACTGTTCCCTTCCCTTGAGAGATCAGAGCTTATAAGTAAGGACTTATATAATGCCAAAATTACATTAAAATTAAAAGTAAAAGTAAGACTAAACTTTATAGAACATAAAGGTCTGACTCACAAAAAAAAAAAAAAAAGTTGGATTTGTTAGGTGCACAGTGAAGTATTTTAAATTAATATGCTAAATTATTATCCCCCCTGTAATAATTGTCAGTGGGTATCCTCAGTCCGGTCAAAAATATCTCGAAAACAATAAGGTATAGGAAGCTGGAATTTGGTTTGGCAATCAGTTCTCACCCCAAAAAAGGTGAATTAGTACCTTATCTACCTAAAGTTCCCATGGGGGACCCCAAAATAAGTGGTTTACCAAAAAACCAAAGTCGAAAAAATCTAAAAGCCCAGAAGCTGAAATTTTGCAGGCAGTGTAGCCTCCAACCCAAAGTTTCAAACATTAATCTAAATAACTACTTTTAGGTGTGGTAGAGGATTTAAACCAAACCGTCAGTCTATTGCGTGCTAGGAAAAGCTTCTCAATTTGATTTTTTTGTATTATTACGGATAAGTTTAACACACTTGCTAATACTAAAGGCCGGATTTAATTGGTAAGACCATAACACGGTGTATATATATATATATATATATATATATACTTCAATAATATAGCCAAATTAGGCCTTTGTAAATAAAAATCACATTCGCATGGAGAGAGGATGGGGAATCCACAACAATAAATCACTCGTCATGAACCATCCTCAGTTCATTGAACTAAGATCCGAACCTTTGCCTCCCCGTTAACAACTATTGCTAATCACATGCTCGCCAGCTTGGCCATGTAGTCGCTCAGTCGCTCACGCGCTTGTCAATCGAGCCGAACCATAAGTATTTGAAATTCTTAGCGTTTCTTTAATACAGATCTTAATTCTTTTCTAATTAAAATAACTTTTTATTTCTATCTGTCAGTGAACTTTATATTTTATTAAATGTATTTATTTCTCAAGGTTTTGTAAATTTTCTTCTCATTTTCCATTTCACTGTCTCCCCCACCACTCCCAATTTTTAATTTAAAGTTTTAGAAATGTTAGGCTTTCATTGGTGGTCGCTACTATTATGACAATTTTTTATTTTTTACCACACCAATAAAGGGTTTAGTAGATTCAATTTTGGAAATCTCCAGCCTTTTCTATTTAACGTACTCCCACTTTAGATTTTAAATATTTAGACTCGCCAGTTTATTGGGGTCTGTCCTGTTAAACTTAATTAAATATTAATGTTTTACAGTAAACCAAAAAGCTTTATTTTTTTATTTTAAGGGGAACCACCTCAGATTTTCCGACCCTTCATTTTGAAATTTAAGAATGTTCAGAATTTTAAATCTATTTGTAACAGTCCCTAAAGTGGCTTACCAAATTTCAGCTCTCCAACACACAGAGAAGTAAAAGTCTTTATTCGTTTTGGAAATTTTGACACCCCCACCTTCTATCCTCTCCCTTAACCATTTCCTCTTCGAAATACCTTTTTTTTAAATTCTAGATGTGTTCTTCTATCTGCTTGACAAATTCAGAATTTCTAACAGAGCTAGAAGAATTTTTATACCCCCCACTACCCCTTTTCCGGGTTTCCATTTTAGATTTAGAGAGACTTATGGTCCCTTTACCTCCCTGCCGAATTTCGGTTTACAACCGTTTCAAGAATAAGTGGTTTCTAAGAATGTTGGAAATTTTAAATTCCCTACCCCTCCTAGATTTGGCCAAATACTACTTAAAGATTTCAAATTTTAAGAATTGTTTAGTTATCTGTAGCTTGTCTATCAAATTTAAATTTTCTAGCATACTTTAAAGTATTTTTTCCGTTTATGGCCCCCTTAACCCTATTTCCTGGAGTTCCATTTAGAGGTTTTAAGTTATTGGACTTTAATGATAATTTGGAGTGGTTCATTTACCGATCTGCCAAATTTAAATTTCCAAATTTTTTTTTTTACTAATTTAAAACCATTTCCTTGACAAACCCTCCCCCCCCCCCCCCCATTTTGAAATTTCCCATTACTAAACTTTTCTCGTTAGATGGAGCAATCCCTATACCTTCCTGCCAAATTTCCGTTTTTCAACTCTTCTGGGAGTAGATTTTATTTTCCGGACGGACATAATTTCATCTTTATGTTGAGAGATTGAGTTTTTTTCTCATCACCACGCCTTACTGTACTACCTGATCAGTTTGTACTCATACGTTCTTTTAGTTGTTACTCTAATGGGATAGGGATGAGAAAAGACGGGTTTTAGAGGTAGTATACCCGCATTTTCATAGGAGGGTTGGAAACCATTTAGAATAAAACGTCCTCAATAGACCCGACAGGGATTTGAGCCCAGATCTCTCCGTCATCAGCAGGTCAGTCTAACAAGAGAGTGAAGCCTTAGATCGTTCAGCCAATGAAGTGTGTCAGTTATTTACTAAGAGTACATTCCAATAAAGGTGATATCTGTACATACAAGCAAGAATGTAAATAAGTAAAAGATATATCCGATAGATGATTGGACACTCATTACCAAGACAAGGCTCGTTTAAATTAATCAAACAAGCTCCACGTGTTACTACCCTTTCGGGTTATACGCCTAACCCATGTACTAATTACACTTATGAGTTAGGGATTAGGAAATCTTAATTTATAGGAAATGCACCCGCAGTTGCGTGGAAGGAGGGCTGTTTAGGAAAAACCACCCACAATACACCCGACTGGAATCGAACCACTATCTACCTGTATTCGTCAATCTAGTCCAACACGAGTGTGGCACGTTAAGACCCCATTTTATGACAATATGAACTCAAAATTGAAGGCTATGAGGGGGAAAAAAATCTCAGGGGGTGGAGTCTAAATTCTGTAAACTGCTAGGGAAGGAGTAAAAGCTGTGTAAGTGGGGGTCCTTGAGTGTCAATCATTCCCCAACTCACCCTCTTTATCCGAGTGAGGTGAGGAAGGCTGCTAGCCAGGTATTTATGAATCATTATCTCCCCCAAGTAAAGGAAGAAAAGAAAGAAATAGCTTGGTGTCAAGAACAGATAAGCTTCTTGAGTTCCAACTTACAATTTCCAAACCACTCTGGACGCTAAGAGTTTAATTGTTGCATTTTATTCTTTTTTGCTTATATATTATTTACTTTAAGGTTTTAACTATCGAACATATTTTACAAAAATTGCTAATAAATGAAAATACTTTTAGTTATTAATACCTACTTCATTGGTCGCATGGTTTAAGGCGTCACTCTCGCAATAGATTAGACTGCCAAGGAGGTGGGGTTGGGCCTCAATTCCGGTCAGGTGTACTGAGCGTGGTTTATCCTAGAGGTCAGGTGTACTGATCGTGGTTTATACTAGAGGTCAGGTGTACTGATCGTGGTTTATCCTAGAGGTCAGGTGTACTGAGCATGGTTTATACTAGAGGTCAGATGTACTGATCGTGGTTTATCCTCGAGGTCAGGTGTACTGAGCATGGTTTATCCTAGAGGTCAGGTGTACTGATCGTGGTTTATCCTAGAGGTCAGGTGTACTGAGCATGGTTTATCCTAGAGGTCAGGTGTACTGATCGTGGTTTATCCTAGAGGTCAGGTGTACTGAGCGTGGTTTATCCTAGAGGTCAGGTGTACTAATCGTGGTTTATACTAGAGGTCAGGTGTACTGATCGTGGTTTATCCTAAGTAATTTTACACTCTCCCTTTCACACATTAGAGTAATTTGGTAGGTCTACATAGGTGCATAACACGTACGGTTAGTAGATGCGGTGCTAAAAAAAACTACTCATAAAAAGTGTAAATTCGATCAATAGTTTTATTGCTACATTGACTAGTGTAGCCTTTTACCTAAAGAGTTGGCTCAGTTTCCTTCATAGATGATTTTCAACCATCAATATCTTGTAGCGATGTCCGAGACAGTGATATGTTTATGTGTATGTTTTAACAATAGAAATTTTTTATTATTAGTTTTAATACAATTTTTTGAAGTGATACAAGAGTTTCATATTCATTTATTACAAATACACTTCACATACAGTTTCAATTGGTTTGAAAAATATTACCGATGATTTTGGTTCTATATTCTATAACATCGATGTTTTCAGACGATGTTCTTTTAACTTTCTCGCAGGCCTAGTTGGCTAACGCGCTAGTTTCATGTTGAGCTTAACTGCCGAGTACGGATATATCAAGGTTCAAATCTCAATTGGGTTGACTGGGGGTGGTTTTTCCTAAATGGCTTTACACTCTGCCTCCACGCAAATGCGGGTACACTTCCTCTAAATTCAACCTTATCAATTCCTAACCCATTAGCGTAATTAGTAATTAAGTGTATAACCCGAACGGGTAGTAAGATGAGGTGATAAATAAATAAAAATTGTGAATGTTCCACATGGACTAGCTTTATTCTCGTCTTATCTGATTTTTAGATGAAGAGGGTATAGGGATTCGAACCCCGACCGGGCTGACTGATAAGGAGGGGGGGGAGGTTCGAAATGTTGTTTCACTTTTCCTCTAAATGAATACGGGTGCATTTTGAATTTTCTCTACAATTATTTTATCTACATTATTACTATATTATTGAATAGATATCCTGAATAGCTAGTGAGACGCTAAGCAACAAAGAATATAGAACTAATCATCTCATCGCAACAATCACGCGAAACTATTTTATTACTAAATGAAATATTTAATTTCTGAACACCGGGCTAAATTATATCATCATGCGACTTAATAACTAACGCATACCCGCTTCGGTTGCTGCATGATATAAGGAGTTACTTTCGCAATATATCGGAATTCCGATGACGAGATCAAGGTTCGAATCTCTATGTGTACTGAGAGTTGTTTTTCCTTAATTGTATTACACTCTACCTCCACGAAAATGTGGTTACACTTTCACTAAATACAACCTTTCTTTTTTCCAAACCAGTGGCGTATTTAATACATGAGTGTATAACCCGAACGCGTAGTGAGACGCGGTGCTAATAATAATAATAATTTAAGGCAGTGAATCTGTGATGGACATATGGAAATTGTCAACTACATTATGTGATTCCAATTATCACAAGCTATCAGATAACCTAGCCATCAGTGACTCGGTAGATGGCCTATTCAGCCGAGGGTGCAGTTATATAATTGCATGAGAAATAAGTACATATATATGAATAAATTGCTGAAGCTATTAAGGTGTATTTTACACCACATGAGTGACATGTTATGAAAATTTGAAAAATGACACCTTGCCTTAAAATATGAGTGAAGAATAACCCTGGACATGGGACGAATCCTGGGTAGCTCAGTGGTAGAGAATTGGCATACCATGCCAGAAGTCCCGGGTTCGATTCCCGTGTCCAGGTGTCATTTTTCAAATTTTCTGAATATATATTTCTGTATGTTTAATTCAGTTGACCTAAGGGAGTAGGTAAAAATCTTATTTTAATTTTAAATAGTTAAAGAAAGGTTTAATATGCTACTCTGATACATTTCACTTTGAATAAAAAATTATGAAAAACAAAACACTTGGAAAATTTTTAACAAGAGTGCCATGGGATTCTAATCCCCTCCACAAGGGTACCATGAGTCTAGAAAGGTGGAAAATCCCTGCGCTAGAAAGTATAATTATAGAGAAGAGCTTTTTATCAACTTTAGAATTTAACATTAAAACAAATAAACCCAATAGTAATCAATAGTTCAAAGGCCCCTAATTTAATTTTATTATTATTTATTATTATTAGCACCGCATCTTACTACCCTACACAACACTTACGCTTATGTGTAATGGTAGGATGATTGTGAGATGAAATGAAGGACCTACAGTTTAATGTGTGATCCGAACCACGGTGGAGGTCTGGCATTCCTCACATTCACAAGTTGTTTGTATTTTATTAAATCCATTTTAATTTGTTTTTGGCTAAGAACATTCGATGGAGGAGAGTAAAGATGAAATGAAAATCCCATGTTGACTTTTATAATTGAGATTAGTATACTCAGTATGTACATCTGTACAAAAAAAAAAAGATTCGTGAAGAGTATTATATGGAAGAAAAATATTTAGACAGTTAAATATTGTAAATAAAAGTAGCGTAGGCCTATTCGTTTAGCGAATATTTGAAAATTCCAGAGATTTGATCAAATTCCATTACTTAGTCCTGCTTTACAGTTAGTCCTAGTCCTAGTTAGTAACTATTCCTTTAAAATTATTAGTTCTAACATAAATGTACTAAAACTTTATATAATATATTATCTTAATAGGTACTAATTATGAATGTAATCCTATGACCAAGATTATATAATAGGAATAAAATAATATGTACAATGTAGTAAATTAATTGGGTAGAGGAAATAAATGTTGTTAATTGAGTATGTTCCAGTACATTTATTATGAATAATGAAGTTTTGTAGAGTTATGTACTGTAACTGCAAGCCTAGTTTAGCAAATCACTTCCACTTAAAATATTCTATTGCTTTGTATACTTTACTCTTTATTAACATTGCATTTATGAATGGTTAGAATTTCAATACAACTTACTAGTTTGCTATTGTTATAAAAACTTATCTCAAAATTAATATAATATATATTTTAGACCTCGCAAACAGACTAGGAGCAATGGCGATAGTCGATATTTGTCTGTGACCTTGTAAAGTATTCAAACATGTCATGGATCAAAGATATATAAGATACTTATCAAAGTCTTAAAAGTTAAGGTGAACCATGGGGAAAAATAGCTCAAAATTAATTAAACCAAACTATTTTAAGAATACCTCTACACAGTCAGTGAATATCTATTATTATTATTATTATTATTATTATTATTATTATTATTATTATTATTATTATTATTATTAGCACCATGTCTTACTACCCGTAAATACAATACAATAAATGCTGACAACTCAAATCATTGCATTATTTTTACTTCTTCCAAATTCAATAATAAAATAAATAATAGGATTTCTAATGAATTAATTTCCC
Organism: Timema cristinae; assembly: GCA_039000515.1. NCBI lineage: Eukaryota > Metazoa > Arthropoda > Insecta > Phasmatodea > Timematidae > Timema > Timema cristinae. The sequence goes on from JBCFYV010009882.1 coordinate 33,524,679, forward strand.
CCATAATTGATTAGTTTTTTTTTCAAATTTTAGTGCTAAAGGTTGAAAAATACGTAGTTTAAGACCTAAAAACCAATTATTCTTTTTTAATATTTTATTTAAAAGTAACCTAAATTTTACTTTTGGCATATTATTTATACATTTATTAAAAACATATGTAAATATTACTGGTTCCATAGAATGCCTAAAGAAATATACAAACATAATAATTATAAATACACAAATCGTGTGTTTTCCGTTAAAATGCTAAAATACTTATTACAACGTGATTTAAATTTTTTCAAACATAAACGAAAATAAAAATCCTCAACAACTTGTAAATTTGTGAATGTGAGCAATGCCAGGCCTCCACCATGGTTCCAATTCCACGTTAAACTGTAGGACTTTCATTTCATCTCACAATCACCCTACCATGACACATTAGCGTAAGTGCGTATGAGCAGAACGGGTAGTAAGACGTGGTGCTAATAATCATAATAAAAATAATAATAATAATAATCTAAAAATTGTATCATTTAAAGTCATTTGATTAATTTTACCCTATGCTGCCCTCTGTTATTTTATTTATGAACTGTACTAAGCATCAACCAACGTTTGTCGCTTGTTATGCCATCTAGCAGCCTTCTGACAAACTAACCGCTATATAATTCACATAAGAATTAAAACTTAAGGTCGTGTACTTAGAGATACAATTCAGGATTTTCAGTCGGGGCTGTTTATGTGTAAGGTGTCGGAAGAGAGTCTCTTCCGAGGAGGTACAATTCAGGATTTCGGAGATATAATACCGATTTTTAAAAGAGATATAATTCAGGATTTTCATTTGAGCGGTTTGTGGCAAAAGTATCGGAAGAGAGTCTCTTCCGAGGAGGTACAATTCAGGATTTTGGAGATATAATTCCGATTTTTAAAAGAGATATAATTCAGGATTTTCATTTGAGCTGTTTGTGTCAAAAGTATCGGAAGAGAGTCTCTTCCGAGGAGGTACAATTCAGGATTTCGGAGATATAATTCCGATTTTTAAAAGAGATATAATTCAGGATTTTCATTTGAGCTGTTTGTGGCAAAACTATCGGAAGAGAGTCTCTTCCGAGGAGGTACAATTCAGGATTTCGGAGATATAATTCCGATTTTTAAAAGAGATATAATTCAGGATTTTCATTTGAGCTGTTTGTGGCAAAACTATCGGAATAGAGTCTCTTACGAGGAGATACAATTCAGTCGCCTCAAACAGTCTAGTACCTTGATAACCTAACCGTTAATGTTCTAGCCAGCCTCCTTGGCACTAACAGTCAAGCTCTCCTTTCATGGTATTGTTCATGCCTGGTTGAGTAATGGCCTTTTGTTCCTGCGTTTGTGTAATAGCTTGCTAGTCATTAGATGTTACTAGTTATTCTTTAGTATGATCTTTAATATTATTGTTATTTATTTAGTGCTAGCATGGCAATACATAGTAAGAGAACTGGAGTCTCTCAAGTTAAGCCTGAGCTTAACCTGTTTTTCAAATTTGTTGGCGCTTCACAGCAATCTCTCTCAGAGAGTATTTTTTATTCAGCAACCTGTGTAACTAATTACCTTGGTCAAGTCTATGAACCGTTTCAGTATATATTGGTTTGTGTTTTGAAGATGCTCTTTGTACTTTCTCTGCCTTTGTCACATTAAACTAATTTGTTAATATGCAACTATATCTTTGCTTTCAAGTGTCTCCTATCATGTATATTTACCATTTTTAAGCAATCGCCACCTCTGGTGTTAACTAGAGCGACGGTTCAAGTTTGTGAAAATATTATCTACGTCTTATTTCGCGCATGATAAAATGATGTTTAAATATGTTTTGGATTGTATTCTAAGCTCAAAAACGATCAAATGATCTTGAATAATGTTTAAAAATAGCTATTTTGATTATCTAAGTATGAGTTTTGGTGTTCATTTTTTTCAAACAATGGGTTTTGATGTTCATTATATTCAAATAATTGGTTAGCAAATAGTAACACAATACAAATATAAAAGTTAAGCTATGTTTTTATTTTACCGCTTAATTTTGAAGATATGACATTTAAAAGTTAATGTTTTGTGTACAACTTTATAAATTTTCACATTCTTACAAATACTATAAGTTCAGTTATGTTTCCATGTTGATGCTTAATTTTGAGGGAATGATATTTCAAAGTACCGTAATGTTTTTTGTACCACATTTATATTCTCACATTCTCTTTCTATCTAACACACTCTTTCATGCCCTCACACATTCTCACACACACTTTCTCACTCTCTCTCCCCTCATACACACACACTCTATATAACACACTATATCTCTCATATAAGCTTCTTTAATTCTATCTCTCACACTTTATCCCTCTCTCTCACACGCTCTCTACCCTCACAAACACTAACTGTAACACAATTTCTCTTACATTATATTTATTATACTCTCTCTCTCTTAAGCTCTCTCTTTCTCTCGAACGATCTTTGTTTCTCAAACGCTCTCTCTTTCAAACTCTCTCTCCTTAAAACGTTCTCTCTCTTAAACTCTCTCTCTTTTGAACTTTCTATCTCTTGAACGCTATCTCAAAAACGTTCTCTTTCAAACTCTCTCTAAAGCACTATCACTTTCTCTATCTCAAACTATCTATCACACTCTCTCAAACTCACTTTCTCAAACTCTCTAAATCACTCTCTCTACCTTAATCCCACTCTATATCTCAAACTTACCCTCTCTCAAATTCATTCTCTCTCTCAAACTCACTTTCTCAATCTTTTTCTCTAAATCAGTCTATCTCTTAAACACACTCTATCTTTCTCTCATACGCCATCACATTTTCTCTCTCTTACACACAATATCTCTCCCAAAATTTACACGTTCTCTTTATTACACACAAAAACACACACGCACCCACACTAACAATCACACTCATACTCTCACTCTCACTTTATCACGCATTCTCCCTCACATATACTCTTTCGCTCTCTCAATCACTCACACAGTCTTTTTCTCACACACATTCCCTTCACACGCACACACACGCTCTCTCTTTTCCTCTTCTCCCAAAATTTATCTCACTCACAAATACACATACTCTCCCTAGCAACTCGCTCACACTCGTTCGATTTCTCCCAATTGCTCATTCTCAGTTTCTTATGTCACTTTCTCACACTTACCCACACATTTACAAACTTCCACACTCAAACACTTACACTCTCATTTTCATTATCACCTTTTATCACTCTCTCTAGCATATATTTATATCTTTGTGTAATTTGATAAGCCTCATTTCCGTTAATAGAAATTATGAGGAAATGGCTGAAAAGATTTTGACAAGTGACGTCTCATTTCAATGATTAGGGATCCGGGATGACGGGGAAAATAGTTGTTTCCAACGAAAGTGGGATTTTCACAAATAATAATTAGCTTTTTATTCTTTGTTGACATCAACATGATTAATTCTGTGCAGGAATATATATATATATATATATACATATAAATAAATTCCTTCCAGAGAGATTTTATATATATATATATATATATATATATAATACTTATCTCTGGTTATAATACTAACTAAACGCAACCCAATATGACCCCCACCCCCTACCTTCCAAAGTTAAGATCCCTCTAGCGAAAACGAAAGGTACTAAAAGCAGAAGGGAGCCACCGAGGCTGGCCCAACTCATCCTTATCTTTGAATTGGGAACCGCATCCCATCTATTTAAATTAGTTTTAGGTTGTTTCATAGCTATATCTGTTTTGTGTCATATATCCAGGCTTAGGTTAAAATGTATATTAATATGTTGAGTTAATTAAGTTCTATAATATAGCCAAGTCATTTAGTTCCTTATGTAAGTGATACAAATTTGACATGTATTTGTAATTTTAACACTCACGTATACTATGTCTTTGTAGATGCGGAAATCAAACTTAAATGTTAGCTCATGATTAGTGTTATCCAAACTATTATACAAGCAAATAATTAAATCAGCGTAGACTTGGTATCGAACCATTATTTTTTCCCGACCGACCCCAGTGGCTCTTCCGACCGGGGCCAGCTCACTCTATGTTATTCTTTTTCCTCTGTTTCCGTCCCATCCCTCTCCTCTGTACAGTGTGTGTTATACGGTCCTGGCGACCCATCATGTGCAACGGGTTGGGTTTTTAAGTAATTTTCCCACCCCTAACCCACAGATGGTACTTTTCAGCCCACCAGGGCGCCAATTTTATTCCACTTTAAGACTATGTTATATGTTCAATATCGTGTCCGTTCTCAAGAGCTCTTCGGGGTTGGTGTTAACTATTTGTCCATTTATGTTTTCTCTGTATCTACATGTTTTTATTAGATGTTTACAAAAACAATAAACCTTACAAACAAACAAATAATTCAATCAACGTAGCCTTGGTGTCAAACCATTATTTTTCCCCGACCGACCCCGGTGGCTCTTCCGACCGGAGCCAGCTCACCCTTATATTATTCTTTTTCCTCCTTTTCTTGTTTCTTCCCACTGTTTCCGTCCCGTCCCTCTCCTCTGTACATTGTATGATATACGGTCCTGGCGACCCATCATGTACAACGGGGTGGGTTTATAAGTAATTTTCCCACCCCTAACCCACAGATGGTACTTTTCAGCCCACCAGGGCGCCAATTTTATTCCACTTTAAGACTATGTTATATGTTCAATGTCGTGTCCGTTCTCGAGAGCTCTTCGGGGCTAGTGTTAACTGTTTGTCCATTTATGTTTTTTATATATTTACGTGTTTTTATTAGATGTTTATAAAAACAATAAACCTTACAAACAAACAAATAATTTAACTTTCCATCCTCCTATACTCCGCTCCCATATTCTCCTATTTATCAAGCTACAGATACAATTATTTCCGTGCTGTATACCACCGGTTCCTTCGCTTGATCCTCGGGGCCCAATCCCGCATCCCGAACCGCGTTTTCCTGACTATGTCAGGCCTCCCATCCATGGACAGTCGTATCCGCGCTCTGGCGGAGAAATTTTTCAGTCGGGTGCTAGCCAGCTCCAACCAGATCGTCCGGATCATCGGCGATTACGACGCGCCTGCCCATCCCTACCACCGCATCAGGGACGGCATTGTGAACCCCTTCGTCAACGTCGGCAAGTAGTGTGCACGACCCCTCGTTCCAGCCCTCGGGCTATATTTGTGACGCGTTGTTATTGCTAACAGTTGAATTTGTAAACATCCTAACAAGTTAACATATAGTCCGTATTTGTGTATGAAGGGTGATATCTGAGTATGAAAAAACTATAGACCATTTTCTGTAGGAAGGGATAATTATAGTACGTGTCCCCCCTCGAACCGATTCTCGAGAATTGATAATTGGTGATGAATTGTCGATTATCGAAAGGGTTTAAAACACGGATATTGCGTGTCCCCCCTCGAACCGATTCTCGAGAATTGATAATTGGTGATGAATTGTCAATTATCGAGAGGGTTTAAAACACGGATATTGCGTGTCCCCCCTCGAACCGATTCTCGAGAATTGATAATTGGTGATGAATTGTCGATTATCGAGAGGGTTTAAAACACGGATATTACGTGTCCCCATCCCCCCGAACCGATTCTCGAGAATTGATAATTGGTGATGAATTGTCGATTATCGAGAGGGTTTAAAACACGGATATTACGTGTCCCCCCTCCCCCCGAACCGATTCTCGAGAATTGATAATTGGTGATGAATTGTCGATGATCGAGAGGGTTTAAAACACGGATATTACAAAAATATATATATGCTAATTGGTGATTAATTATCAGGAAGCCCTCCCACCTACAGCGCCTGCAACATCCCTTAATATCGAAAACTGTATATTTTCAAAAAGTTCCTTCATATCAAAACCGGCCTATAGCCCTCCAGTCACCTTGGATATGTTGATTGCCTCACAACATCCTTGGCGAGGACTTCGTGAGAGTTTGTAAACATCCCTGTTTTTTCGTGGTTGTGTAACAAAGCAAACGACTATAAATAGACCTCGAGATCTTTACACTCGTTCAATATAATTTGTGATTTTATCCTATAAACATCAAGATGAGTTTTGACGATCTTGAAAACTGGTTCAATTTCGGTAAGTTTAAAAAGTTTTGTATATTTTAATGGGTAACTATTTTACATGATAAAAAGTCTTTGGTGTACAGAGGTATTTGCTCTTTACAGACTTTCAAGAAGACACAACACCGGCGCCTGCAGGAACTATTCAAACGCAGTCTCCAGATCTGTTGGGGCTTTTTACCAATGAGGGGGTTTGCACGGCGGGTAATTTCCGGCTTTAAATTTGAGCATGATTGGTGTGTAGTTTTTTGCCCCTGTGATAGTAATTAATATGTATTTATTTAATTTCAGATTTTTGGGACACTGCACCACTGTCGCCGCCAGCCCAAAAGATGGACGACGTGTCGGCCACTCTGGCTGAGCTCGAGCGGCTAGCCCTGGAGATCCGGGATGGTGTGCAGGCGCCGCTAGGGGTTCAAACCGACGTCACGGCAGCCATCCCTCATGCCGATATTTTGACCGAACTTGAGCTACTAGATCAACTCTTATGTGAGTATCGACTATACTTGTAAATAGAAAGCTTATTTGACTTCCTCGCTACAACTGCTGCAGGGCAACAGAGAGAGAGAGAGAGAGAGAGAGACAGAACCCTGTCATTAGAAATGGGACGAGGGAGTATTTATGTCGTACCAACCAACAATTCTGACGTTAAAAGCACAGCTGAAAATGTGGGTTTATCCTTTGTTAACGCGTATGTTTGGAACAATTATATTTAAAGTCTGTTGAGTCAGGGGTCCCACGCATAGATGAAAATGTGGGTTTAAAAATACGCCAAGTCATGTGAGGCTTTCTTTAACAAACTGATGAATATTCTAAACAGTTAGTTACATACGCCAAGTCATGTAAGGCTTTCTAAACAGTTAGTTACATACGCCAAGTCATGTAAGGCTTTCTTTAACAACCTGATGAATATTCTAAACAGTTTGTTAGTTACATACGCCAAGTCATGTAAGGCTTTCTTTAACAACCTGATGAATATTCTAAACAGTTAGTTACATACGCCAAGTCATGTAAGGCTTTCTTTAACAACCTGATGAATATTCTAAACAGTTTGTTAGTTACATACGCCAAGTCATGTAAGGCTTTCTAAACAGTTTGTTACATACGCCAAGTCATGTAAGGCTTTCTTTAACAACCTGATGAATATTCTAAACAGTTTGTTAGTTACATACGCCAAGTCATGTAAGGCTTTCTTTAACAATCTGAGGAATATTCTAAACAGTTAGTTACATACGCCAAGTCATGTAAGGCTTTCTTTAACAATCTGATGAATATTCTAAACAGTTAGCTACAAACGCCAAGTCATGTAAGGTTTTCTTTAACAATCTGATGAATATTCTAAACAGTCAGCTACAAACGTCAAGTCATGTAAGGTTTTATTTAACAACCTGATGAATATTCTAAACAGCCAGTCATATATTCTTACAAATAATAAATTATTGTAAGTCCTAGGGTGTATCTATTACACACACAATTTGCGATGGGGGGTCCCGGGTTCGATTCCTATTCATGTGTGATTAACCTTTGTATTTATTACACACGTGTGTTATAGTTGAAATGGATGTTGAGAATGGCGGCCCACCGACAACCATCGCTGCCGCATCGCCTCGGCGCCAGGGAGACGTTGCTCGAGCCCCGAGGGAGACGGAGTCCCCGCAACCCGTGGCGGGGCAATCATCGGCACCGATTAGTGGCCCGATTAATCAGGTAGGAGGAGCGTTGCCTCAAGGCGTCCCTCTCCGAATCGTCGAGGAGAGAATTAAGCAATTGAGGCGGTTTTTTTTATGTCGGTCGTGAATTGATCATACAATTAGGGACGCCGGGGAGCGATCGTGACGCTCAAACCTGGCTCGAGGAGCAAATCAATGCTTTGCTTGGACGTCTCCAGGATCATGGAGTTAGCGCCGAGGATCACGTAGGTCTACTATTGGTCAACACAGACTCCTCGTCAAGACCCGTGTTCGTTTCCTTTAGACGAGCAGATCAGCTTGACGCGCAGGCTGTGCTTTCTAATGTAGAACGAGTGTTACAAAGCAATGCTTCCTTCCTCACTTCATCCCCTCTGTATATCAAGTTACACCACTTTAAAGAGCCGCGCGGGAGGGGTAGAAGTTATTGTGATAAACTCGCTCCCGCTACCACGTATAGCCGAAATAATAAAGGAATAATTACTATTCAAAATGGCGACACACTTTGCCTCGCCCGTGCATTGGTTGTCGCCAAGGCTATATGTGACGTTAAAAGAGAACCGGGATGCATGGACGTGAACACCTTTAAGCAGATCAAAAAGGGCCGTAATATTCAAAAACTCAAAGCAGAGGAACTATGCCGTGATGCCATGTGAATCTTTTGAAAGATGGTGGACTCACCGAACTGAAACAATTTCAAACATACCTCACCGAATACAAAATCACCGTGTTCAGGGAACGTCGGGGGTGACAGGTCCTATTTGAGGGGCCTACTCCCTCCGAACATTCCTTTAAGGGGCACCTTGATTTGTATTTTCACGACGACAAGCAAAACCATTTTGACATCATAACATCTTTGACAGCCGCGTTTAAGTGCGGGTACTTTTGCCGCGAGTGCCGTGTGCCAATTTATCATAAGAATGAGCACAAATGCGAATCCGCGTGCAAAAAGTGCTACGCTAAACCGGCTTGTAGCGGAGGCCGATCTGTGACCTGCAAAGATTGCGGGCGTCGGTTCTCAAACCAGCAGTGTTTTGATAACCATAAACGTCCCGGTTTTTGCAGAGGTCACATGTCGGTCTGTGACGTCAAAAGGTTTGCGAGGTATGTGGACAATTTTTCAGTTTGGAAAGAGCAGAATTTTAACACAGGTGTTATGAGACTTTTTGTAGATTATGCGAGACCCATCGCCCTTTTGGGCATTTCTGTTATATGAAGCGGGCCTCAGCCAAGCCGACGCTGGAAAAGAGCAATTTCATGTATGTATTTTACGATTTTGAATGCAGACAAGAAACGTCTCTTCAAGGTGCGGTCAACACGTACCTGCACGAACCTAACTTTTGTGTCGTGCAGGCATGTTGCAAGGCCTGTCTTCATATAGATGCAAATGACCATCATTGCACCGATTGCGGGGGCGATAGGACTCGCATATTCAAGGGTGATGCAACAATGGCCCAATTTTTCGGTTTTATAGAGCAAATTAAAGCTTCAAAATTTAAAGACATCACCCTCCTAGCCCATAATTCCAAGGGCTATGACGGAAATTTCATTTTAAAATACATGATGGAGGTGAAAAAATGGACTCCAGAGCTCATCATGAACGGTGGGAAAATCATGTCCATGCGTTACGGCCCGCTCCACTTTATTGACTCGCTGAACTTTCTCCCCATGTCGTTGTCCAAGATGCCCAAAACGTTCGGCTTGGACGAGTCTTTGGCCAAGGAACATTTCCCCCATTTTTTCAACAAAGAAGAAAACGCGGGGTATAGGGGTCCCTTGCCGCCAAAGGAGGACTACGACGTCGGCGAGATGTCGGTCGAGGGAAAGGAGCGCTTTGAAAAGTGGTATGACGCGTTGGTCAAAGAAAATTACGCCTTTGATTTTAACCGCGAGCTGGGACTGTATTGCGTGAAAGACGTAGAGATCCTGCGGAAGGCCTGCCTAAAGTTTAGAGACAAGCTCGTGGAGAAAGCAAAGGTGGATCCTTTCAGAGAGGCGTGTACTATCGCTGGAGCGGCCATATTGGTTTACCGCCGAAGCCATCTTAAGGAGAATACCGTCGGTATTGTCCCTAACGGTGGCTACCGGTGCGTGGACCAACAGTCGCACGTCGCAGTACAATGGCTCTGCTGGGAGGCCCATCAACGTGGTGTCTCTATCCTTTATGCGGGTAACGGCCGTGAGGAATACGTGTTAGGGCGACGTGTAGACGGTGTTGTTAAAGCTGGAGATATCACCACCGTCTTCCAGTTCTGGGGCTGTTATTGGCACGGGTGTCCGCTCTGTTATCCGGACAGGACCACCCCCGTCAAAAACAGCCCCCACGAGACCATGGAGACGCGCTATGAAGCGACCATGGCCTGCGTGGAGAAATTTAAGAACGCCGGCTACACGGTCGTAGAGATGTGGGAGTGTACTTTTAACGCGATGAAACGCACAGACAAGGACTTGCAACGATTTGTACTCCGGCACGAGGTGTATACCAAGGAGCCCCTCAGCCCCAGGGATGCATTCTTTGGCGGGCGTACAAATTGTATCAAACTCTTCCACGAAGCTGACATTTCTTGTGGAGAGAAGATCAGGTACTTGGACGTGTGTTCGTTGTATCCGTACGTTTGCAAGTACAACAAATACCCCGTCGGCCACCCCAAAATTCACTTGGAGCCAAATTGTCCCGCTATAGATCGAGTAGAAGGCATAGCCAAAGTTACAGTGACGCCTCCGCGGGATTTATTCCTGCCCGTATTGCCTACACGGATGCACGACGAGTTGATGTTCATCTTGTGCAGGAAATGCGGGGAGGAGAAAAACCAAGACGCGTGTCGGCACAACGACAAAAAAAAAATGCTGGTTGACAGGCGTCTGGGTGATTGACGAGATCCGAAAAGCCGTTGAGAAAGGCTACACCGTTGAAGCAGTGCACGAAGTGTGGGAGTACGATGTATCTGTTTACGACCGTCAGAAACGTTCTGGCGGGCTGTTTCACGGCTACATCGATACTTTTTTGAAAATTAAACAAGAAGCCAGTGGATGGCCAGAGTGGTGCACCTCACGAGAGGAAAAGTTAGCTTACATTCAAAATTATGAGGAAAGGGAAGGGGTAAAACTCGATTTCGATTCTGTGTGTAAAAACCCAGTTCTCCGCACACTGGCTAAACTCTTTTTAAATTCGTTATGGGGAAAGTTTGGGCAAAGACCCAATTACGTCACGTAGCCGTTGTCAACGACTATCAGGGCGTCCACAAGTACCTGACGGATCCGTACATCACCGTGGACAGCGTCATAGATGTTAATGACGAGGATGCGTGTGACGCGTTGCGCCCTAACCCTAACACGAGTGTAGTGGTGGCGTGCTACACGACTGCTATGGCTAGGTTGCACTTATACGGTATCCTTGAACAATTGGGGGACCGCGTTTTGTATCACGACACGGATAGCGTTCTGTTCACGGAACGCCCCGGCGACCAGAGTCCACTGACCGGAGACTTTTTAGGTGACCTCACTGACGAACTTCAGGATTACGGGCCGGGAAGCTACATCGGCGCCTTTGTATCTGGCGGTCCCAAGAATTACGCGTACTGGATTTGTGTCAGTGGCGATCCCACCAAAACAAAAACGGTGTGCAAGGTTCGCGGGATCACCATAAACTACGGCAAACGGAACGACGTTAATTTTGACGTTCTGAAAGCGATGGTCACCGAACAGGCTGCGGAACGGTACATACAGATACCGCACAAAATTATAAGAAAAGGTCTTGCGACTGTATGTACCGTTTCGCAGAGTAAGGTTTACCGGCCGGTGTACACCAAACGCCGGATAATCGATGATTATAATACGTTGCCGTTTGGGTATCAGAGTCCTTGCAAACGCGCTCTCCACGATTAAATGGTGATTATTTAGACGGGCCGAATAATCACCTTTTACTTTCTTTCACTCTAGACAGTTCCACCGAAATACCATTTTTCAAAGATTTTTTTTTCATATTTTTTTCTGCATGAAAACAAGCATATTTTTTTATATTTTTTTATGCACCCTGGTTACTTTTTTATATTTTTTTTATTTGCCAGTGCAATCCTCCACCTACCTGAATTTTTCTAGTCAATTATTTATTTGTATATATTTTAATTATAATAAATTGTTTGTATATATATTTATTTTCTAGTCAAATATGAAAAACTGATTGTATAAATTATTATTTAGTACCGAGGCCACTATTATCCCATATTGTAAATATTCACTGTGTGTAAACAAAACCAGTTATGTTTATTCTAATAATAATATATTGTAAATATTCATCATCAAATAAATATTGTAAAAACTGTTATGTTTGTGTTTTTACTTCTACACCCCCGCTCCCTTCATCTCCTATAAATACAAGCTCATATAGCTTATAAGCTCAGTCTCAAACATTATGGACAAGTTGAAACATCCATTTTCGGCCATCATCAGCGGCCCTTCCGGCTGCGGGAAGTCACATTTTGTAGCAGATTTTATCCGCAACTTGGACACAATGTGTGACGTTAAATTTGATAAAATCATCTGGTATTATTCTCTATGGCAACCGGGATTCGAACAAGACGGTTCAGTCATATTCTGTAAGGGTTTACCGGAAATGGATGACACATGTAACGACTCTCCGCAGCTGATTATCCTGGATGACCTGATGCGTGAAGCCAACGAAGTGGTCGTCGATCTTTTCACCAAAGGATGCCACCATCAAAATATTAGCGTCATGTACCTTAAACAAAATATATTCCACCAGGGCAGGGGCCAAAGAGACATTTCTTTAAACGCACACTATATGTTGCTTTTTAAAAATCCCCGAGATAGAGGTCAGATTCAACACTTTGCACGCCAGGTATGTCCTGAAAACCCCGTGTTTTACAAGAGGCTTACACCGATGCTACAAGTACTCCCCACGGCTATATCTTGTTAGATTTCAAACAAGGTACACCCGAATGGTTCAGATATAGAACCCGACCAAAAACGGGTGTTGCGTGTACCTACCACGCAAACGTTATTAAAACACCGACACTTCCCGATCACAAATCATTTCATAACCATGAGTCCCAAAGTGTTGAAGCAGGCCCCTCTGCTACGTGCGATGCATCGAATGAACCCCCACCAACGCGTCGCCTTGCTGAAAACGGCCGACAAGAAACTGATTGATGCCATTTGCGAGTGTGCCTACAACACTTTAAAAGGGCGGGTGCCGCTGAAAAATGCGCAGAAGACAAAGTTACGTGCACACAAGCAGGTGTTGCGCAAGCTGATCAAACGACGAGAGTGCTGGAAGAAGAAAAGACGACTACTCGTTCAGAAAGGAGGAGCGTTCCTACCGTTACTTTTAGCCCCGTTAATCAGCGGTGTCCTCGGCTCCTTGTTCAACAAGTAGATGATGGAACACACGAAAAAATGATATTGGTGTCCCCGGAAACATTACACCGTTACGAACAACACTACCAACAAGAGGCGTCGGCCAAAAATCTAGTGGTCTCCGAGCTGGACAAGGAGATGGAAAAAATCCTCGCTTCAAAACTCGACAAGTCTAAATAGACTCTATACCAACAAGTGCTGCAGCGCTATCTGCACTTTAGTCAACACCCTCCACCGCCTGAAAATACCACCACCACCCCTGAAGTGTCTGTACTTCCCGTACTTAATACTGTACCGGCACAGGCGCGTAAAAAAGCTGAACTTTTATTAGAACATATTAAATCTCGAGGCGGTATCTCTTGGGACGATAAAGGGGAAGTAAGTATTCACGATACGCCTCTCCGCGGATCCAATATTGTGGATTTAATCAACGATCTGGTCAGAGCCAGAAAAGACAGCGAACCGACAGGGTGGCGAGAAATTCTCACGGCGCTGCAAAAAATAAACGTTCCGAAAGGATTTATTGTGAATCCGAAACGTTTGGCGCCCATTAGAGATCCGACGCCCATACCACAACCACTTACACCGTTGCAACGCTCTAAGAAGAAGAAGAAGAGGGTGGACGAAAACCGGTGGCTGCCGTTCCGAGCTTAATGGACGACATCTACTATGACCCTTCTCATCTTGCAGGGTTTGCAGGGGCGGCGTCGCTCATAAAGGCGTCAAAGAAAGATCCCGCCAAAGTAAGAGAATGGCTTCGTGCGCAGGACGCTTATACCGTCCACAAACCTGTGCTAAAAAAGTTTCCATGCAATCGGTACGTGGTGTCAAACATTGACGATTTCTGGAAAGCCGATCTCAACGATATGCGAAGTCTCGCCAAATACAACGACGGTGCAGTGTACTTGCTCACCGTCATCGACGTGTTTAGCAAGATGGCCTGGGCGAGGACGCTTCCGTCCAAGAGGGGGAGAGTGGTGAAAGACGCCTTTCAGGACATTTTCGAGCAAAGTGGGCGTAAACCTCTAAGTTTACAGACGGACAAGGGGACAGAGTTCACGGCATGTCTAGTCCGGAAATTTCTCAAGCGAGAAGGCGTACATTACTACACCACTAATAATCCGGACGTGAAGGCAATCGTCGTGGAACGATTCAACAGAACTCTGAAAGGGTGCATGTGGCGCTACTTTACCCGAAACAACACGTATCGGTATGTGGACGTCCTCCAAGCTCTCGTCGACGCTTACAACGGCGCAAAACATTCCAGTATCAAGATGGCGCCCGCCGACGTTTAAAGAAACTAATGTGCTTCAAGTCAGAGATAATCTGTACGGTAAGCGGCGTCCAACCCCGATAGCAGGCCGAAACTCAAAGTCGGCGACACGGTGCGTATTAGCAAATTTTAAATGCTGTTTGAAAAGGGCTACGAGAGCAATTGGAGAGAAGAGATTTTCAAAGTCAGCAATGTCGTGATGCGACAACCTGTCGTCTACAGACTCACCGATCTTGACGGCGAAGAGGTGGAGGGAACCTTCTACGAACCCGAATTGCAACGCGTACGTCTCCCTGAAACTTTTAAAGTTGATAAAATACTACGTGTCAAGGGTAAAGGCGCCAGATAGAAAGTGTACGTGCTTTGGAAAGGTTACCCGGCCAAGTTTAACTCCTGGATTCCCGCCAGTTACGTCAGCGCGCTACCATGAAGGACCAATTTTACATCACTTTGCGGAGCGACAGCTCTATGGGATATTTCCCGAAAAATACCCTCACGAATTTCACCACGCAACTTCCTTACCGTCTCACACTCGACGGGCGGTGGGAAGTCGCTCTCGCCGAATTTCAATATCCCTGTTCTTTCACCACCGTCCCAGAGGGTCAAAATATTGTATGGTACAACTGGGTGGACGCTAACGGCGTGGAACAAATATTCAAGGATCATATCCCTGCTGGAAACTACAGCACTATCCATGAATTGATCAAAGCTCTAAACGAAGTAGAGGCTTTTAAAGGGGATTCCGGAGTTGTATTCAAGTACACAAATCCCAACAAAAAAGTTGAAGTCGTTTCTTCTTCACCAAATATACAGCTGGTGACGCTGTCCAGTCAACTAAGTCTACAGCTCGGTTTCGATCTTAAGACTAATCTTATCAAAGTACCAAAGTCTTCGTACGCCACCAACATTCTACTAGGCCTGCCCTCGCAAATGTACATCTACACGGATATCGTCGAGCCTCAGCCCGTGGGTGACATTGTGGCACCGCTGTTACGTATCGTCGGTATCAACAACGTATACAATCTCTACGGCATACATAAGAC
This sequence comes from Timema cristinae, assembly GCA_039000515.1. NCBI lineage: Eukaryota > Metazoa > Arthropoda > Insecta > Phasmatodea > Timematidae > Timema > Timema cristinae. The sequence goes on from JBCFYV010009882.1 coordinate 33,540,121, forward strand.
AGTTAGCTACGACCCGTTGCACTATATGCCCGTGCTTAGAAGGGAAATTGAAAGCTTGGAAATCAATATAAGAACAGACACGGGTGAACGTGTACCATTCGAGTTTGGAAAAGTGTGCGTGAAACTTCATTTTCGACGCTACTCAACATGAACTGTCCCTACCAAAGATACTACGTCGACCAGGCTGGAACAGGAATATCTTCGATCTACCACGGTGTTCCCTAACAACGCGGGCATGGGATAGGAATTTTTTTTAGTGGTCTTTTCAAAAGCGTCGTACCGTTGCTGAGAAGCGGCGCTAAAGCCATCGGAAAACAGGCGCTTCATACGGGTATCAACGTGCTCTCCGACGTTGCAAATCAAGGGCGTCCTTTCAAAGAGGCCCTACGGCAACGTGTCGGCGAGGCTGGAACAAACCTGAAACGCAAGGCTGAACAGAAGATCAACACGCTGATGACCGGCTCAGGCTATAAAGGGCGTCGTAAGAAGCAACGACGTCATTCTAAAGTCGTCACCCAACGTAAAAAGATCAAGAAAGAAGCTAAAGATATTTTCAGTTGAGATGTCGTTTCTACACCCCCAGTCCTGCAAGTGTGCCAGCATTGAACTCGATCTCTTTTCCGTGCCACCCACTCAAACCAGTCTTGAAAGTGGGCAATGGCTCCAGTACAAACCTGTATCTTCCCTCACCGATGATTCACCCATCGAATTTACCGTTACCGGACAAGGCGAGTTCTATATCGATCTTTCCCAGACTATTCTCTATCTCAGGGCGGCCATCATGAAACCCGACGGTGGCGCTTTCACAGAGGTGGATCAGGTCGCCTCCGTCAACAATTGGCTGCATTCTCTATTCACACAGGTGGACGTGTTTTTAAACCAAAAACTAGTCTCACCGCCCAGCAACACGTATGCCTATAGGGCGTACATCGAGACTCTGCTCAATTACAACAGCGAAGCCAAAAGAACGCATTTGACTTGCGGTTTGTGGTTCGCAGACACCCCCGGAAACTTTGAGGAGTCTAACGCCAACAACAAGGGATTTGAGGCCCGTCGCAGTCTCACCACAAAAAGTAAGACGGTGTATCTTTTGGGTATCTACACGGTGACGTGTTTAACCAAGAGAAATACCTTTTGAACGGCACCGAACTCAGAGTCAGGTTGGTCCGTTCCAGAGACGGGTTTAGTCTTATGGCGGTCCCTGAACTCCCTCACTTTAAGGTTCAAACCGTTGAAGCCGGCCTTCTAGTGAGGCGTGTCAAAGTAGCACCTTCTATACTGTTGGCACACGCCAAAGCGTTAAACGTCAGTCCTGCAAAGTATCCCATCACCCGTGTGGAAGTAAAAACACTCACTATTCCTACGAGCGTGCAAGGGAAATCGCTGGACAACGTATTCACCGGACAGTTACCCAAACGGTGCATCGTGGGATTTGTGTCAAACGCAGCGTTCAACGGAGACGCCAACAAGAACCCGTTCAACTTTCAAACCTACGGCATGAACCATTTCTCGCTGTACGTGTACGGGGAACAAGTAACGTCAAAACCGTTACAGCCCAATTTTTCAAACGGACACTATGTCATGTCCTACCACACGCTGTTTTCTGGAATGGGTATCCATTTCATGAACGAGGGTAGCGACATCACACGAGAAGCCTTCCCCAAGGGATATCATCTCATGGCTTTCGATCTCACGCCTAATCTCTCCGCCCACATGACATCGCATTGGAATTTGACGAGGTATGGTTCTCTGAGCATCGAAGTGAGCTTCACCCGAGCTCTCGTCGAAACCGTCAACTGTATCGTGTACGGGGAGTTTGCCAACATCATCACCATCGACAAGGACAGAAACGTCGTGACCGATTATGGAAGTTAATATAAACGGCTTCCCGCCCCTTACCTCCGTCATTTAAGCCATGGACGTCATTGTGGATTTCCAGAGCTTCATCGACGACGACAACGAGTTTATCGTCAAGGAACTGAGTGTTTTATCTGTATGCGGCACATTACTTCAACATTGGGTGTTAAAACCTCCATACGCTATCGAAGAACTTTCCACCGATGCCAGAAAGAAAGCCGACTATATAGTCAACAATCTGCACGGTATCACCTGGGATAGCGGTGATGTGGTTTACAGCCTGCTCGAATCCCTCATCTCCCGCGCCACAACGCGTGCAGAAACCGTCTACGTCAAGGGGTCGGAAAAGAAAAAGTTTCTAGCCCAAATACGCGTCAACCCCGATCGTAGATCTGTACGACAGAGGTTGTTCGTCTCTGAAAACACTTAAATTGGGGCGCACCATGTGCATGGCACATAGTTGTGTATGGAATTTCTGCTCTGCCTCTATCGTCTGGGGACTTCGAGACTGGATGATTGAAGATGGACACGCACACCATAAGACGTGCGCTGAAAACAAGTCCGTGGTTCCGTTCTGTACGGTCGGGTGTTTTCCCTTCTGATCAACTACCCGCAAGAATAGCGCGACCTGCTGCTCTAGTCATCAACACCGATCCACACACCAAACCTGGGACGCATTGGGTCGCCATCTTTATCGTCAAGAACGGCGTGGGAGAATACTTTGACAGTTATGGTTTTCCACCGCGTATAATGTCGCATCTGGCATTTATACGCAAAAATATTTGTCGCACGTCGCATAACACGATACAGCTTCAAAGCATCGCCTCAGACGTTTGCGGCCAATACTGTCTCATGTACCTTCTATATCGCACCAAGAACATTCCGCTGAAAACTTTCCTCGCCCTATTCTCGTCCACCGATCGTGCAGGCAACGACGTTAAAGTGGTGAGATATTACAATAGATTTTTCAAGACGCTAGGGTCCTGCCTCCCTGCGAGAGGGTGCGTCCAATCGGCGTGCGCCTATAAAAGGGGCGGCCCGCTGGTGTGCCGGTCATAACCACCGAACATCATGGAAGGTCAAGACGTTTGCGCAAAGCCTGCGAAACCACTCGCCGTCACCGGTATTTTCAACACATTGTTCCCGCTGGACGTAGTCGACGCCAAGCGAGTCATCGTCGGCATGAGCGTCAAGAACAACTTTATGCCCTATGTCCAACTAGAAAAATGCGTTGGGAACTACGCTGTGTTTAACCGTACAGAGTGGCAAGAACTGGGCAGCTACAAGTCGGTCATATCAAAGTTTTTCAACAACACGCAACCTCCTCAGAAGATTAGTCTGACTAATCACGAAATCTCTCTGAGACGCATTTGCGGTGACCGTATGGTCGTCATCAGCGAGAAACAAGACGCCGGACTCAAAAGGGTTGCCTATCTAGCACCTAGCTGGGCGCGTCTTTGTGACGTGTGGGACCTCATCGACGTCGCCATCGACCGAAGGGACATGTGGTCGACACCCGTCGCACGCTATTGCAACGATCTGATCGACACACTCGTCGTAGATGTGTGCGACGAATCGGTGGATGTCGTCGACCTTGAACAACCTACGGTGGAAACGCACATCAGAAACCTGGATCTCCTCAGTGCTACCTACTATACACGCCAAGTCGTCGGTTTTGACTATTACATGCTGGATTGTGAACTGAAAACAATTTTACTAACGCATCTAAGAGACACTCTAGAAAAACGTATAAACGAATATATGCGTCATTCCTGTAAAAATGTATAATAAATAAATGTATATTTTATAATATCCGTGTTTTATTAGACGCTACCACCAGGGAACATATAAAGGGGTGTGGAGCGGACAGAGCTTGAACTGGGGGTTACCCCTGCGGTGAAAGAAAATGGTCTATATGTTCACGATGTTTACAATGCCGGGGAGCGAGTACAAACTTGTTCAAGGTCATATTGGAAAAGTTGGTCAAATCAACATATCCAAGGCGTCTGGAGGTCTATAGACCGGTTTTCATATGAACGGAATTTTTTTAGTTACGTCGAATAAATATATATTTTATAATATCCGTGTTTTATTCACTCCCACGTGCGCCGATCGATCATCGATCACCAATTACCAATCATACGGGGAAGGAACTTTTTTTTTAAATATAGACAATTTTCGATGTTGCAGGCGCTGTAGGTGGGAGGGCTTCCTGATAATTAATCACCAATTAGCATATATATATTTTTGTAATAATCCGTGTTTTAAACCCTCTCGATCATCGACAATTTATCACCAATTATCAATTCTCGAGAATCGGTTCGGGGGGAGGGGGACACGCAATATCCGTGTTTTAAACCCTCTCGATAATCGACAATTCATCACCAATAATCAATTCTCGAGAATCGGTTCGAGGGGGGACACGTACTATAATTATCCCTTCCTACAGAAAATGGTCTATAGTTTTTCATACTCAGATATCACCCTTCATACACAAATACGGACAATATGTTCACTTGTTAGGATGTTTACAAATTCCTCAACTGTTAGCAATAACAACGCGTCACAAATATAGCCCGAGGGCTGGAACGAAGGGTCGTTCACACTACTTCGGCAGGTGACCTAGGAGTAAAAACGGGGGATTCGTGACTCCTCTCCTAGTCTTGTGAGACTGGGGGGAGGCCAGATAACGGGGGATGTCGGCCTAATGGCCGAGATACGTGAAATTAGGCGGGTCTCCCGGCCGTTAGTAGCGGTTTAAGGGGAACCCATTGAGTATATATAACCAACCAAGTTTTTATGTGTTGTGTGAGGGGGAATTATACCCCCCACCTCACTTTAACTTAGTGTTGTGCCCTAATTTGGGATGGACCCATATAAAAACATTTTTTCATAAACAGTCGCAATCTTCGAGAACCCCAAGGGGTTGGCGACAATTTAATATGTCCTTATGTTTTCTACAACTAAATGTATTTTCAAATGTATTTGTGAAAAAAAAACTGTTGAATGAATTAAATAATTCAACCCATCAGCCTTTATAATTCTGTAGTATGGAGCTATACCTTAATACCTTCAAAACAAACACTCGCAAACTTCAGGTAGTACAGAACAAAATATTAAGAACACCCACAGGGGCAAACAGGCTCACTAGTAATGCCAACCTACACACGATGACAAACTGCTGTCAACTACAAAAAATCTACCAGGACGGAAACAAAAAGTTCTACGACCAGACTGAAACGCATGAGAACGAGCTTGTTAGAGGACTAAGACAGTACGACCCGAATGAACCATGACACCATAAACGACCCAGGCTGGCGTAGTTGAGCATCTGTTTATTCTATATAAATGTCTAATATAACCTAAAATAAAAAAAATAGAAAATTCAAAAAACTGTAAAATCCCTAGTCTATAATCCTAGAAGGAAAGAACGTATAAAACACCTAGATGTAACTTTCCTAGTAGATTATAATTTTACTAAAACTTGACAAACAACTACACCATACCGACAGCAGAATCACCACCCCACCTATCCCATCTTTGATCCAACCTTAGTCCCGACCTTCACACATATCACACATTTCATGCCATTACTACCTTAGTCACGGCCGGACGCCACTGGATAACCGGCTAGGTTTTTTACAAGCCAGAAGATAATACTGGCGCTAGGGTTGGTCCCAGGTGGTGAATAAAAATGTATCCTTTCAGACCAAATCCCAAGAAAAGAAAATCCTACCAACCCATTTATTATTACCTTTGCCACAGCCGGACTCCACTGGGATAACCTGCTAGGTTTTCTACGAGTCAGAGAATAATACTGGCACCGCTTTCGGCCCCAGATGGGGAATGGAAATGTACCCATCCACTTCAAATCAAATCCCAAGGGAAGTTAAATCCTTCCAATCCCTTATCCGGAAAACGACTCTTATGATTCACCCACAATTCACCATCATACCTTAAATACACCTTCCCCCATCCCAAGAAAAGAAAATCCTTCCCATCCCCAAGACCCTGCATAATCACTCACTATCACCAATTTTACCTCAAAGTGTTATTTTACTAATACATCTGTAATTCTTTTACAGCCTCATTTCACCGGTTTCATTTCATAGGTATTTTATTTCATTCACGAGGTTAAGAGTCACGATAGTGACTCGGTACTCAAACAGAAAATCAACCCTTTCTCTGATGACCTAGCTTGGCGTTTCTGTCAAGGTGGATATTCAGAGTTGGGCAACAGCCTAACGGGGGCTGGTATTCAAGTCAGTCTGATTTTCCTATTAAAAACAGGTCTGCTATCTCTTAACTCTCTTATTTCTATTATTCCTTCTTCTTGGGTATGCGTCAACCTTCAGCTTCTTTCTAAGACTCTTCTGTTACTTGAAACCTCCTCTAGTGCATACGCCAACAGTGGTTGCTTCCCTCACCCACATCAATTGTTCTCCTATTCTATCTTTCTAGTTTACCGCTCTTTTACACCAATGCCAAGCTCCCAAAAAAGGGCAACTCGAGGAGGAGACAAGTGAGTCCAGCCTGCCCCGGAAACCACTGCCATTCAAAACTACCAATCTCATTTAAATTCTCTGCTCCCCCATTCCATTATTTCTTCTCACTGTCCACGCTCGGAGTACCATCGCCCAGACCCTTCCAAAGAAAATCGTTCAGTTTCACACACTTCCCAGAGCAGTCCACGCCCCACTACCCTCCCTTCGTCCTCATGAAAGGTATTACAACTCCATACTTGCACATTCATCCACAACTCCCTTCCTCGCTCCCATTTCATTCCCTGGGAAAACATGAACTCGGATTTTGCATCAATCCTCCGGCAAGACCATCAGCTGTATAATTAAAAAACCTCTTCATCATCATCCAGCACGCCCCGATAACTTCTTATCACGTGATGCCACCTACCATTGTTAAAATTTCAATAAGACCAAGAACGTAGCAAACTCAACTTTTCTTTAGGGCTGTGGTACAACAAATAGAAAGGTTACGGAAAATTTGTGTTTATTTATCAAACAAGCCGATGATATTAGGTTAAAAAAAATGTGTATTTATGATTTTTACCCTTCCTCTTCTTTGTCTTTAAATATTGGTTTCTGTTCTTATATATAAATCGATAAGATCTTTTCCAATAATTGAAATTGCAAGAAAATTACTGAACTGATTTTAAAGAAATACCCCTCATTTTTATGTTTAAGGGTTCAGGATGTCGCCAAAAATAGTAGTTTCCAACGAAAACATTCTTTTACAAACGTGTTTTCAGCGTTTCATGCTTTGTTCACATCTCCATGGAAACCCTGATTTGTGTTTAATTGAATATCAGTAAATAAAATATTTCTCTTTGGTTAAACATAATAACAACTCGATTCTTACTTGAGTGGTTTGGTGTGACAAATAGATAGATATAAAGCCGGGAGAGGGGTCATTTCAAAGTTCTCTTCGTGGTGTTACGGGGGAAAATATACGTTTTGATTCGAAGGCTTATTATATATTATATCGTTTAGAAATAGAACGTTTACAATATATTTTAATGCAATAATCTGCAGCCATCGCTGCAACGATTCACTAGTTTTATACAATTTTTAATGTAGTCTGGTTGCCATGGAAGTTTGGTGGCCATGTAAATTTGATTTCTATGGAGAATAAACAATAAACGTTTGGTATCTACGACAAACTCTTCTTCTAATGTCTCCATGATATATTAATTGTTAAATAATGTGAATTATTTCTAATAAATAGTTTTTTTGTTTTTATTAAGCACCACCTCTTACTACACGTTCGGGTTGTGTGCATATGTAATATACTAAATACGCTAGTGGTTTCAGGGGTTAGGAAATTTATATTATAGGAAATGTACCTGCATTTGTGTAGAGGGAGAGTGGAAAACAATTTTGGGAAAAACCACCCTAAGTACATCCGGGAGAGAATTGATCCTCGAGCTTCCCATCATCGGCATTCTAGCCTACTGCGAGAGTAGCGCATTAGACCATGTGTTTTTTTAAATGTATTCATCTTTGACCTGTAAACCTTTTACTCTTTTTATCTTAAAATATTTCTCTGGGGCTAAGCAAGATAATTAACTTAAAAAGGTGTGAAAAGGCTGACAATTGTAAAAAAAAAAAGATCTACACAAAAGGGCATAATTGAGAAAAAATAGTAAGAAGGGCAAAAAGTTAAGCATAAAAATAAAAAAGGATGTTAAGGACAAAATAAATAAAAATTGTAAAAAGATTTAAACACCGGTAAATAGTAAAAATGTTAACGGGGTGAAATTGCTAAAGTGGGTATAAAGGGCGAAATGGGTTAGCTGTATAAATGCGGTAAAAACATGCTAAAATACCCTTGATTGGATTAAATTCCAACCCTTTAAAAACCAATGATTAATTCTGTGCTACTCGCCTTTCTTTTTTTACTATGGCCAACATGCAAGAGTTCAAAGTATTGTGTATAGAGAAGTTATAAATTAATCTTCAAAAGATATATCACCTTTTAAAACGTGTTCAGATACATATCTATTTTGACGTAGTTAGACTTGTCGCGATACGATCTTTATGTTAATTTATAACAATGGAATATTTGTCGCAATACGAACTTTATATACAACAATGGACTAGGTTAGTAAGTTAAACATTGTTTTTTTAGAACATTTAATACATTGTATTTTATAAAATTAATTAATATAGAAATAGCCCTGGTGGCCCACGCGTTCTTCTACACGTCCAATCTCAATAAGAACCCAGAGTTATCCGCTCAGAGAAAAACAACCAATTACCTGGCTTTTAATTAAATTAGTCACCGAGAGCTGCTGAGCTCTAACGAGCAAAAGCAAAAACTACTTTAAGAAAATAAAATAAAAACACCCAAGTTGGCTAGTGAAATATATTGTTCTCTCTTTCGCACCTACCTTGCAAGTTTTGACCTTTAAATATTGCGAGGGCTGGAAACAAGCAAACTAAATATTCATGACCAGTTACTAGCTGCATGTGTGCGGAAGTAAATTGCTGACAGTACAGTCACTGACTAATACAATCTACACAACCTAAATGTAAATAACCCAGCAAGCAAGTCATTACAGTACTCCCCTTTTTCTCGGTTATTTTTAGAAGAAAAATTAGTCAGGAAGTAATTCGGTTAACTTGTCTTTACATTGAACCCTTTGCACATCTTTATTCATAACGATTTATTCAATGGAGATCATGTATCTTTATATAAAAAAACATAGAAAACCGATACATTGATTACATAGAGCAACAGAATAATGAAGTATGCTGTGTTCATCAATTATTTGACATCATTTAAATTGTTTCTCATTTCTTAAAAATTTCCATTTAGCAGTCCTAAGAATGTTCATCTTGCTTTGCCATTTCCTTTCATGAATTAAATGTTCTATGGTAGAAAAGTTTTAGATTTTCACTCTAATTGATATAACATAATATACTAGTAATATGAAGAGAAAATTATTGAATTAATGTTTAGCTAGCCTTCTTTTATGCACACTATTTTAACATAGTAATATAATAATATCGCACTGCACATAATCAGGATGACACCCCTGACAAAACACACAATATAGAATTTTTCACATTTCAGACTAAATTAATAGGTCTGAAATTAGTCGCAATATTTTTTTAAGTTTCAAAATTGAAATAGTATGTAAATTATACAAAATGCATATTCTATTAAAACTATACCCTTAGCTAAGGTCACAATTCAAACTATACAATATCCATATTTGGGTAGAATTATACCCTAAGTTAATTTTACATTGTATTATGCTCTTGAAAGGATTTTATTTACAGCAAAATTTACTAAGTTCAAAGTAAAATCCTAATAAAAGTCTTATTATTAAGAGGAGTTAAAAGCTACAGACATGGAGGATGAGGCCTATTAAAGCTATAAATTTGTATGGAGTAGATCTGAGAACGTACAGTGTGTAAAATATTTCAAAAGCGTGATTGAGGCGAAGAATGGGAGTAGAGGTGATTTAATAAAAATAGGACAGCATGGGTAGTGGTTTATAGGTGTGTAAGAGACCTACTATGGAGAATAGAAGTGTCTTTTAAGTGTAGGTCAGTGCTTTTTAGGGCGTACGTTGTACCATTGTCACATATGCAGCAGAAACATGAACATTGAGTGTTAGAGAGACTAGGAATTGGAGGCTATCGGAACTAACTTTATTAGGATCACGTTAGCTGTCACGGAGAAAAACAGTACAATTGTTATTATTATTATTATTACTATAACTACTAATATTATGGTTATTATTATTATGTGTTCTGTATCACAACAGGTCCATTACTTTTGTCAGTGAACTTAGACCGCCAATGCGTCCTGTCCTTTACCTCCTCCTTAAGCTCCTAAAATTTTCTTCTTTCCTTCAAGTCATCTAATATTTGAATCCTCCTTCTTCCTAAGTTATTTTTTCCCTAAACCTTCCCTTCAATAACATCATGCAGTTCTCACTAAGGATGTGTCCGATCCAGTTTGCTTTATACTAAATAATCACATTCAAAATGGTTCTCTTCTCACTCAATCTTCTTAGGACTTCTTCACTTGTCACCATGTCTGTCCACCTGATTTTCTCAAGTATTCTCCAGCACCACTTTTCAAAGCTCTCCAAGTATTTCTTTTCCATCTTCCTAATAGTCCAAGTTTCTTCTCCATATAGTGTGATACTCAAAATTTAGCATCTCATTATTTTCTTCCTCATTTACAAACTCAATTTGCTGGTCAGCAGTAACTTCTTCTTCTTGTTGAAAGCTTCCTTGGCCATGATGATCCTCGATCTAAATCCTTGATGCAGTAAGCATTTTTTGTCAGCACACTTCCCAGGTACTTGAACTGCTCTATGTTTTTCAACTCTTAGTTCTCAATTTTTATTTTCAGTGGCTTTTCATTTTTTGAGATCATCATCACTTTTGACTGCTTATTTTTGATCTCGATGCTATATCTTCCCCTTATCTCCACCAGCCAGTCTATCATTTCCTGAAACGCCTGTTCATTTTTGGCCAGCAATTTTAGATCCTCTACATATTTTGTAGCGTTGATGACGTGTCCTCCGCCTGAAATTGCCACGTCTCTCTAGGGCTTCCATGATCAGCCAATCGTCATACAAGTTGGGTGACAAACAGTATCCCTGTCTCACTCCTCTTCCTATTTATACGCTGTTGCTCTATCAATCATTCAGTCTAACCTTCCCTTGCTGTTACAAATACAGGTTTTCAATCAAATCAGCCTTCTGATCCTCCAGTTGAGTATTGAGTATTTCCATCAGTTTCTTCCATTTCACTCTATCGAACGCCTTTTTTCAGTCAACTAAACCAATGTAAACTTCTTCTTGACTTGCAGCACTTTTTATGAAACTATTCTCACCATACCGATGGATAAGGAATGAAATTATCTGTGAAAGAGTGGGATTACAGGTAATACATGTGATAATAGAGAAAGCAAGCTTCAGATGGTATGTGTATGTAATGAGGATAGAAAAGAAAGAATGCCAAGGATAGTGATGGAAATGAGGTATGTAGGGAAAATACTGCAAGGGAGGTCAATAAATAGATGAGAGGAGCAGATAACAGAAAGTGTGAAAGTTAGAAGAGAATGGAAGCAATTAAAGGAGGAAGAATGGTGGAAGGACAGAAGAAGATGGATACATTACTAAACTGACCCGACACAGGTTTGAAACAGTTGATGATAATGATAATGGTGATGACACTATTTAAGTCCAAAATTCAGCTTTTGGTATTTTTAATATTCACACACATCCAATAATGGGAATTAAGTCCAAAATACAGCTTTTGATATTTTTATTATACACATACATCCAATAAAACCTTAAATATAATCCAAAGTAATTTATACAATGTATAGACATCCAAATAATAATTTAATCTTTCTATTTATACAAAGCACCCTGCTGCAAATCCCTATTGAAACCCCTTGAAGTTTAACCAGAAATGTTCCTGGTTAAAACTGGTTGATTCCATCTATTCCGTATCGGTTACAACAATGTTCAACGAGTATGAACCACTAGAAGCAACCAGTTTTTATCAGTTTAAAGGGTGTACAACCAGATGCAATCAGATTTAATCAGCAATCAACTTGACTCACTGGTTGAATCCTTTAAAATGTAACGGTATCCAACTGTGTTTGATATGGCATTTGTCTTTCCTTTCAATCTATTTCAACAACAACAAAAACTAAAGTAAATTAGCTTTAACTCTTTTTAATCAGTTTCAAACAGCAAAAAATTGGACAAGTTGCATTCACTCGTATTTAGTTAGCTTCAGAGGTAAACATCAAATTAAAACTTACCCCAGGTCGGGGGAAACTACCCGGACACGATGGAATCTTTAAAAGAAATATTGTTTGAGATGAAGTTTTAATTTAATGTACATTAATAAATGTATGCTAATCTGTAATCTTTATCAAAAAATTGCTGCTTGGTCTTAGCTGTAAAGTTACTATGTGTTTAAACCATCCTGGATAAACACGATAGCAAAACTTTTAACAGTTTATATTTCAGACTTTGTTACACAATCCCATAATATTCACTACTTATAAAATTGTCGGTCTCTTTCTTTATATTTATGTTGCCCAAAATATCTGAAACCGCTTAACTGATTGTGGTACAGATTTTTAGTTGTTGTACTGGGAAGGCTATAGGCTATTGATCAAATAAATCAAATTAAATATAAATTATTTGTTTCGAAGATTTTCTCTTATAACACCTGATCAAAGGTGTATTCTCCTATTGATTGTAGAATTCATTATTGTCCTGTAAAACTTGACCACCAAATCCAAATAGTAATTATGAAATGCATTTCAATAGTAGATCTAAAGATAAATAATATTATAGCTTAGTTGTTTGTTTTGAATTCACAGATCCTTATGAAGGATAGTTTTTATACTTCTATGTTCGCTTATAACTAAAGAATTACTGAATGTATTTGAATCTAATATTTTTTATATTTTGTCGAATTTCTCTTGAAAGCTTATAAGCTATTTAAAAAAATATATCTCTATCTTCAAGGAGTTTAGCAGTGACGTCAAAGGAAATAAAACAGTAACAAATTCTGAGAAAATTAATAGGCATGCTGTACTCTTAATGTGTCTCAGGGGTCTTTGGGGGTCGAAGACCCTTAACCACCATTTGCCAAAAAGGTTAAGGTATTCCCCCACGGTAAATATTTGAACATGGGTTCCTTTTAAACAATGGTTCTTAAACATTTATGACTTTTCCTTACCTGTTTGCTATCTTTATACATTTCACATACCCCTACTCCAACCTTCTTGCTTTTTTGACTTATTAATATCTTTGTTTTAATATGCACCTTTACAGTATATTACATAATTCTGACTTCATATACATCCAAACTTAACACAAAACTCACGAAAATGTGAAATAACTGATGATATCATCTACTGAAATTCTAATGAAATATCAAAACATAACACACTACAGATCATTTCAGTACCCACATAATAATGTCGGGGCTAAGAGTGGTGTGAGCACATTCATGATTGCGTAAGAGAGACAGTAACTATTAAATTGGCTTCCTGTAATTAAATTCGTTTAGTTCAAACAGGTAACAATACGCAAATCAAAGAACATAAAAAAGAGTAAAATGAAGTGGTGCATGGATCAAGTGTCATTCAGATCTTAGTGGGAGGGACTCGGGTGGATTATTCAACTCACATTACGATACTTAAAACTATTTCCTAAATCCTCACGCACTTCAAACAATGCTGCTTGGAAACAAACGAGACTCCCAATTTGAGAATTTATGCCCCAGAAGCGTTTTATATGCATAAACTGTGACAGCATAAAAAAAAACTCATGGTGGGAATTTCAATAAAACTTACACCGTGAAACATCAAAATATTCACTAATCTGAATAAATAAAAGTGACCCGAAAGAATAATAAAAACATTTCTCAACTGAGCCAGTGTGCCTGGTTACCACTTAAGTCTTAGTTCCTAAAGCCCTCACTAATAGTGCTAGTGAACTCCAAACATATTAGTATATTTAACTATTATTATCTATGGTACAAAAGAAAACGGATGCCATTCCAAAAACTAGCACTGAATTGTCTTGATGCAAATAAATGTGATGAAGGTGTATTTTGTGCATAGTTGGATATCTTTTAAAAGCCATTTTTATTTTTTGCTAAAAATGTTTTCTTGCCTATCTATCTATTCAGGAATATAAATTTCCCTCAACTATAAATAGTGAGGCTATGTTTTTTATTAGCAGGCGATTAAAGTTTCAGGTATCTATTTACTTAACGAAAGATAAAGTTAATTTAAATTTAATAAATTAATAATAATTTTAATGAAATATAGACAAAAACGTGATATTGACGGACGGTACTTAATTGTAACTTTTTTATATTTCTTCCCAAAAATCCAAGGAAATATTTTTTCCCGCCCGAGTTTCGGTATCAACCAATTTCCCTAACTGTTTCCCAATGTTCGGGTCCCACATAACCGCCTACTTATAAGCAATTTAGATTGGTCCTCACATTAAAACAAATTCAAAATTAAAATTTTTTAGAAGTTATTTGGGATGGTCCTCACCTAGAAGACTTTTGAAATTTTAATACTTCCATAAGCTATTTATGGCCGAACTATAAAGCTCATTCTAATAATAACAGTTCTCAAAATATCTTCTTCAATTTAGCCTAAGGAAAATAATTAATATAAAGATAAAATGTTTTGAAGAAAACCACAATATTCTAGATAGTTTACTTACAGAATGCAACGCAAAGAACCACGCCCAAGATTTTTTGTTATTGCATTTTAAATTGATACCAAATCACTCGACAGCTGATTGGATGTTGGTCAAAATAAAGAGCTTGGGAAACTGTCATATTATTCATCTACCAACGCCTTTTTATAGTTTTGAAATAAATATAATAATTTCAACCAAACTTTATACGATTGTAATTATTTTTTAAAATTCATTTTGATGCAAGATTGTCTTTCAGCTCCATATCGTATGTTATAAGAGGGAGTGAAATACATCTAAACGGGGAGAGATTTATTACAGGGGCTGGGATTAATATTTTCCCAACTGGGGCAGTGCCCCTACTGTACTCCCCCTCCTCACGTCCTAATCATAGTTACACCACCACTCATATTATCTATCAAAGATTAGAAGATCATATGACTTATGCATAATATATTTATGCAGTACTAGTAACTTTTGTAATTATCAAATACTAAGTTCGTAAATAGCCTTACTACAATATGCAAGCCTAATAATTAAACATTTGCCCTACATTCTGGCATCTTATCACCCTAAAATATATTATCAATGATAATGGATAGTTAAAAAATTATATTTCAAGTCCAGCTTATTTCTGCTAAAACAATTAATTTTTTTAAACACATGCAAACAGGGCATTAAGCACAGACAAGGAAAGGATAGATCCACAACCACTAGGTTAGACGTGTTGCGCTTCTTTTCGAGGCTTTACTTCTTCAACGTTGGTATCACTAGGTGCAATCCCCAGTGACTACAGCGCAATCAAGTGAGCATTTTTAAACGAATCACTCTAAACTCGAATATACTAGAATGCAGATATACAAAATATGAGCTCCTTTAGTTAACCTGTCGGCTGGCTGTCACCCAGCAAGCTTCAGGTAGCATCCTCCCCAGTCTCTAACCTACCCTACCCCTCATCACAAAGTTATACAAATAAGTTTATTCTGACTGCACATTACAAATAAAACTTGAAACACAATGGACTTTTTTTTTTTACTAAGGGACTGGCTTTTGGCTGCAATTATCTCTTAAAGAGCACTTAGAAGAATTGCAGACGTTTAGAAATACCAATTTATTTAAGAAGTGGCTTGATATGTTTTAATATTGTTTTCACCAAAATGAAGGCGAAAGTTCTGACCAGTTAAATAGTTTAAATTTTAATTATACACATTTTTAAATGTGCGATATCTTATATAGAACCGTATAAAACAATACCACAAATTGTGACGCTATCAAAACATGAATATTTAATAGAGGAAGGCTAGATACCATACCGCGTGGTCACTAATGCAGGTCTATAATAGCTATTTGATGCTATGTATATAAAATCATTAATTTACACTTGAAATCATTTAAAAATTGGTATTTTCCTGATGTAAATTAAAATTCCCACTCTCAAGTATTTAAAGTTAAAACAAAAATAAAGGATGGTTTTAAATAGTTCTAAGGGTTTCTGTTATTTAATATTACGTAGTAAACGCTAAAGTTAGATCATTGTATTTTGTGTGAGTACATGGATGCAGGACGCTGTCTTAAATAATGCAAAAAAGCACAAGCTATTTGTCACTAAGCCACCTCCTTAAAGTTAGAATCCACAATAACTTGCTGTGGAGGGGACGCGGCAGTTGGCCTAAAAGGCATTTGGCCTAAAGGCATTTGGCCTAAAGGCATTTGGCCTAAAGGCATTTGGCCTAAAGGCATTTGGCCTAAAAATAAAACCAAAAGTCATTTGGCCTAAAAGGCGTTTGGCCTAAAGGCATTTGGCCTAAAGGCAGTTGGCCTAAAGGCAGTTGGCCTAAAATGCATTTGGCCTAAAAGGCATTTGGCCTAAAATATAAATTTAAAACCTTCGGTTATCTTCGGAAAGAAAAAGGTACTGTTAGTTGTTTCATCTGAATATAGATAGCACAACTGATGCAAGGTAGTTACAATATTTATAAAAACATTGACAATATCCTACATACAACTAGATCAGTAGTTCACAAAACACTATATCACCTTTTTATATATAGATTTCCGATATTATTTCCTTGTTAATATATCTCACGGTCATAAAGTTAACGAAAAACAATAAGAAAACCCCATTCTCAACACTGTTTACGCGTGGTAAAATTATATACGTACATTCAAATTATGGGGACTTTTGACAACTTATTCCGAAAGGTAAAATGAAAATGGAAACCAATATTGAACCCACCCACTTTAAATTTGTCTGAAGTGACGCCCGATTTTCGTTTAGAGTTACTGAGATATATATGAACATATTTTTTTTTATCTATTGTATTAATAATTAATATAGTGACGCATTAAATAAATTTCACCAGTAAATATTACAATGGTCATATATATATAAAATTAAATTATGGTTTTGACTAGATCCTTAACTCTATTATTATTGTTAGAATTATTATAACTATTATTATATAAAATTAGTACAGTTATTTTTTTCAAACAGTGTAACTATTTTTATTACGGTGATATTATTAACAACATGGGCTATGTTAACACAATAAGTCCCTTGTTTAAAAACTATATACTAATTTCCCTCCTAGAAATTAGCAAAGCATTCTCAGGATTTATTTCAACTAATACTCTATTTTTTATATATATATATATATATATATATATATATATATATAATATAAGAGCAATAAAACCCGTTGTACAAAAAATACAAAAGATTTTATGGAATTGTCGTTGGTCTTTTTTAAGTCTTCATAAAACGTAAAAATACAAAATGTGGAAGCGTTTACAGGATGATAACTTCCCAGGGCAAGAAAAACGTACGATGTAAGCAAGTGGACCTCCGAAAAGCCAATGGCTGCAACAGAGGCCAGAGGGATAAATCTGACGAGCTTTGGTTAGTAAAAAATATCTCGCCGCTAGGATCGCTTGTGTTCCTCAACACCAAAAAGTGACACTCTTATAGCCTGGAGGCAAACAGACGTGACTCAAGTTGGCCCGCCACATTGCTGAAAAAAAAAAGTTTTTGCCTAATCGTTTGTGCTCTATTTGTGCTCATATGTGCCCGAACATGAACGTTAGTGCTGTGAACCTATGCCGTTTAGATAACATTTAATGAAGACGATCCCACTAGAGCTCAAGCTAGCACGCCACATATTGAAAACAAAACATAACAAAATCATGTTTTCACCATTCGTTTAAGCTTCGTTTGTGCTCATATTTTCCCGAAAATGAATATTTGTTCTCTAAAATTAGGCATGCTATAAAACATTGAATGTGGTAGGCTAAGTTGAGCCTTCCCTGTATCATAACATGTAGAAAATTTGTGTTCAAGCTGGCCTGCCACATTTAAAAAAATATCAAAGTATCAAAATTCTGTTCGCGCCACTCGTTTGTGCTTTATTTTTGCTCATATGTGCCCAAAAATAAACAATTTTGCTCTAAAATTAGAAAATATAGAGAACAATTAATGTGGTGGGCTATCTTGAGTCTTCCCTATACCATAACCCGTAGATAGATTGAGTTCAATCTGGCCCGTCACATTTTTCAATATCAATATAACAAAATTCTGATTTCAACATTCGTTTAAGCTTCGTTTGTGCTCATATGTGTCCGAAAATTATTATTTGTGCTCTAGATTTAGGCATGCTATAAAACATTTAATGTGTCGGGCTAAATTGAGACTTCCCTATACAATAACATCAAGAAAAATTGTGTTCAACCTGGCCCGCCACATTTTGAGATATAAATGTAACAAAATTCTGTTTTCACCACTCGTTTTTATTTCGTTTGTGCTCATATGTGCCCAAAAATGAACATTAGTGCTGTGAAACTAGGCCTTTTAGATAACATTTAATGACGGCGATCCTACTACAGTTCAAGCTAGCCCGCCACATATTGAAAACAAAACATAACAACATTCTGTTTTCGCCATTATTTTGTGCTTTGTTTGTGCTCATATGTGCCCGAAAATAAACATTTGTGCTCTAAAATTAGAAAATCTAGAAAACAGTTAATGTGGTGGGCTAGCTTGAGCTCTAGTTGGATCGCCTTCATTAAATGTTATCTAAAAAGCCTAGTTTCACAGCACTATAGTTCATGTTCGGGCACATATGAGCACAAACGAAATAAAAACGAATGGTGAAAACAGAATTTTGTTACATTGATATCTCAAAATGGGGCGAGCCAACTTGTACTCTATTTTTCTACAGGTTATGATATAGGAAAGGCTCAACTTGGCCCACCACATGAAATGTTATATAGCATCCCTAATTTTAGACCACAAATGTTTATTTTCGGATACATCTGAGCACAAACAAAGCACAAAATAATGGCTAAAACAGAATGTTGTTATGTTTTGTTTTCAATATATGGCGGGTTATCTTGAGCTCTAGCTGGATCGCCTTCAATAAATGTTATATAAAAGGCCTAGGTTCACAGCACTAACGTTCATGTTCAGGCACATATGAGCACAAACGAAATAAAAACGAGTGGTGAAAACAGAATTTTGTTACATTGATATTTAAAAATGTGGCGGGCCAGCTTGAACTCAATTTTTCTACATGTTATGGTATAGGGAAGGCTCAACCTATTCCGACACATTAAATGTTATATAGCATGCCTAATTTTAGAGCAAAAATACTCCTTTTTGGGCACATATGGGCACAAACAAAGCTTAAACGAATGGTGAAAACATAATTTTATTACATTGATATTTAAAAATGTGGCGGGCCAGCTTGAATTCAATCTTTCTACAGGTTATGGTATAGGGAAGACTCAAGTTAGCCGCCACATTAATTGTTTTCTAGATTTTCTAATTTTAAAGCACAAATGCTCATTTTCGGGCAAATATGAGCACAAACTAAGCGCAATGGATTGACTAAAATAAATTTTGTTATGTTGTGTTTTTCAATATGTGGAGGGCTAGCTTGAGTTCAAGTTGGCCCGCCACATTAAATATTTTTTAAATTGGCCAGTTTAACAGAACAAATGTTCAGTTCGGGCATATATGAGCACAAATAGAGCATAAACAATTATACAAAAAAAAATATTTATTTCAGCAATGTAATGGGCCAACTTGAGTTTCGTGGCAAACAGGCTAAATCTTCTCTTTGTCTCCTCTCCGTCGCACACTACAAGAGACTTTGTAGGGTGGGATTAGGCAGCAGTCCTTTCCTCCCTCCATTCCTAATAATAGCAAACGACCTTGAAGTAAACCATAACAAAAATTAATGGTTCCCCGGCAACTTTCTTTTGGTTCTTTTTCAAACCCACTAATATAATTTGTTTTGAGTTTCACGAGTTGTAAGTGGACACGTCTGTCTTGCTTCATCCTTTGCTTTATATAGATTAAATAATGTATTGATTTGTATATTTTTGTATAAAGTTTAGTGATATCTAATTTTTTTATATGTATTTCATCTTCATTTTTGAAAGAAAGATTTTTACTATAAAATAATGAATCGAGGACAAAAATGTACATACCGCGGCTACTCAATTACACGGTGTACTGATGGTAATTTTTCCTAAATGGTGTCCCGCTATTTCCACGCAAACGAGGGTACTTCTCATAATTCTATCTTCCTCATACCTACCTTCTATGTGCTCTGCTATTAAATACGGAAAGCATTGACTGGAGTGAAGATACAATGAAAAAACAACACTACTAGAGCTTACTCTATTTACTTGAAAAAAAAAATTTTAGACAGTGAAAATACATCATATTCAAATATAACAAATGTACATTTTTGTATAATTATAATTAATTTTAAACTTGATTAACATTTTTAAGATAAATACTATACTTACTATATTGACTTAATAATTTAAAATGAGAGATTCCTTTAACACACTGGCTCAAAAAGTATTCATTATTAACATTATATATATATATATATATATAAGCTAAACCTTTATTAAATGGTGTTGAACTAAAAGTTTAGTACCCTTTAATTAAATAAAAGATAATAGATAGAGTTTTGATTTTTTCTCTTTACGAGAAAAAGGGGTATTATAAGTTCATAAAAACCATTGAAATAACTATCATATTTTATGAATTAATTATATCTGTGATAAAAGGACCTCTCACTAAGCGTTTACTTAGAACCAGTGGCACACCCAATGGGGTGGGGTAAACGCGGCACCCCATGACCCCATGACCCCTAATAATTTCAATACAAACATAAATTATTTACTATATAACTAAAACATTAGACACAGAAGATGAGTCGGATACATAGGCTCCTTTTTAAGACTTGGTTTAAGACTTTATATTCAAAACACACACAAACACATATTAAAAGTGCCACTTATATTCTCATTTGAAAAAAGCACATCCATAGTAGCTTCCATACATTGTATACAAGAAAATGTATACAACTAGTAGCCACCATTCTGGTAATTAAGTTCGTTTTAGTTTTTAAGTCTCTTAACACAAGATATGGGTTATTACACCGAGTACCTCACTTATAGAGACTTCAGAATCACTCGCACCCCACCCAATTTCGGTTAAAATTAATACTAAAGTACGTCGAACTGACAAAGCTACCAGAGCGTGTTATTCAACACATTAACATATATTGACTTAGACCAGGGTTCTCACATTTTAGACCGAAGGAGCCTTTGTACCAGAAAAAATGAATGGCCGAACTCTCATAAAAATATTTACACTAGTATTATGATCATTCAATAAATACATTTAAATCTCACAAGTCTTTTATAATTTAATTCTTGAATGAATATAAAAGAAGAACTACACTACACCCCGACCTACGCGTCACTCAAAAACAAGTTATATTTTGAATGCAATGACTTATGAGACCAGGTAGCTTACAGCGTTAATACCAACGTACCAGTTTTTTATTTGTCTACAGAGGTGTAATTTTTTTTATCACGTAATATATAATTATTTTGCTAACAACACATAAACCGTACTTAATGTTGATTTCAATACACAGTCCGACACTTTATCTCAGTTGGTAGCGTGTTTGTATACTGAGCTAAAAGTCCCGGGATCGATTCCCGGAATGTCCGAAAAACGTATCATTGGTTGACTGTGCTTTTCCCCTTTCACAATGATGAATTAACTGTCAGGGGCTGGATGTTGTATTGGTTCTAGATTTAAGCTAGTTTGTCAGACTCTGAAGAAATAATCTACATTCTACGGTGTGTCTGTCGCTAGTTTTATATCGAGTGTCACTCATTGAGGGTTAACTGGGAAAGAGGGAAGGGTTGATAGGGTGGGGTATTTACACATTTTCTGCCCCCCTCCCCCCATCGAAATGTGCCTTCCTCCAGTTTGTTAAACTTCCCTATGATATACTTGAGTTTGAAGATGAGAGATGGTTTGCATCAAACCTCAGAATGATTCTATAACAATCTATTATTATTTCTAAATGCTTAAGGGTCACACCAAATAGCTTTTAGTGGCATTCCATTTTCAAATATTTTCCACTGGCTTGGAGTCAATCCCATAAAAACTCCTTAAAAATAGTTTTTTTACAAACTACCTCGCCCGACACTAATAAAGCTTCGCCGATACTCTTGATAGTCATCACAATAGTATTTTTTTTCATTGTGACTTATTACCCGTTTGAGTTGTACACATACATCAATTTACCCTAATGAACCAGGAATGAGGAAGGTGACATTTTAGATTGAATGTACCTACATTTGCATATATTGAGAGTGGGGAACCATTTTAGGGAAAAATACCCTTGTTACACCCGGCTGGATTTGAACTTCAATCTTAGAGATCAACTTTATTTCCAACTGAGGGAGGGGGGGGCGGTGGGGTGGTATAGGTGGAGGACACACATATTATCTCCAACTTTGAGGGGGGCATATATTATTACCAACTTATATAACATAAATGTAGCTGAATCTAATATTACCCTTTAAATATATAGTTTGATACACTCAGTTGAACATTAATATAAATTCAAGATTTTCACTATATTACAAATTGGTTTATGAATAGGCCTACTTACAAGAGGGTTATTAAATTTATATTGAAAAGTTAACACACAATTTAAGTGAACATTTACGTCACCAAATACCTTAATTCTTTCATTAACTTGCGTACTATATACATTTGTTCATGTACTACAATAAACTATGTTCTTAAACAAAACATATTTATGTGTGTCAAACAGCAACGTGATTTATTAAATTTAGAAATAATGTTTCTAAAGTATGATTTAAGATGGCACGGATAACATAAAACTATATCCACCTTGCATGGGGAGATTTCTCTTGCAGACTACTGTCCACATTAATGAAGCAAGATCAATTTGTTTAATAAGGTTATAAAATGCATATGTGAAATCTTGCAGTTAAGTAAACTATTTAAACAAATCATTATATTCATTATAGAAGAGGACTTTTCCATAAAGTAAAACTATTGGGGGTGACATGTTTACCCGCCATGAAATCACTTACTATTTGTTTCGTAAATCTAATATAATGCCTAGATTCACGGGTGATATATTTTCCCTTTGGATAACATTTTCGGAGACATCACAAATAAGGGCGATTTTAATTTGCTTTTTTAAGGAAAGTACAGCAGTTAGGGCTGAAGGTTCATATTCATCAGGTGAAAAAATGTTCTGAGCAAATAAAATACGAATCATGACTCCATTTTCCATCTCGTTCAGAAGGAAATACATCTCCGTCTGACATCAGAATATTTAGGGAAGTCATAGTGTAAAACACCATATCTCTTAGATTACTTTTATTGCATACGGCAACCGTACAACGCTTTACCTGCATTTTTTTAGTATTGGTATGACACTTTTCGTAACCCTTCACGCATAAATAATAAGAAAGCTTACAATAAACATACAAACATTTACTATTCACATTGACTTTGGAAGCATACTTGAAATAAATAAGAAGTTAGTAACGAGCGCACCCGCCTCGGTGGCCTGGATAGCTAACGCGCTAGTCGTGTTGAGCTCAACTGCTGAGGACGGGGAGATCGAGGTTTAAATCTCAGTCGGGTGAACTGGGGGCAGTTTTTCCTAAACGGTTTTCCACTCCCCCTCCACGCAAATGCGGGTTCACTTCATCTACTTCAACCTTCCCAATTCCTAATCCATTAGCGTAATTAGTACTTAGGCGTATAAATCGAACGGGTAGTAAGACGTTGTGCTAAATAATAATACAAAAAAGTGCGGCACTGCAAAGTCACATGATCTGAACAGAAGCAAGCTTGGCTAGGTGACGAGCAGACGTTACAGCAGCGCTGCCTGTTGGGTAGAGCTGAATGCTGGCCGGTAAAGTGAACGAGCCCACCCTACAACTCTAGTAGCCTTAGTATAGGACCCATCAAGATGACCAAATAAATCTTAGAATTTGAAATTTCTCAGTGAGTTGAGTAATGGTGGGAGGAAGGGGAGTTGGGAAGTCAACATTTCCAAAACTAATATATTTAATTACTTCTCTGTATTGAAAATAATTTAAATTTATTAATTAGGTACGGGAAACAATACAAATAGACATTTACATAATAATAATAATAATAATAATTATTATTATTATTTAAAATTGCATTCTGAGAAATAGTGGTGATGGAGTATAATAGAGAAAAAAACTTTTTGAGATGAGGAAAAATATAAAATTTTGACAGATAAATAAAAATAAATCAAATCCCAGATAGCCAAAATAACATTAGACTCTAAATTTCTCAAAGTGGGTTGGGGAATGGGGGTTCAAAATCTACAATATTAATAGAAACTACTACATCTCAGTGCAGTGTCGTTAAAATGAATTTTGGCATGCCCGTAAATGCACCACTCTAAATAACTAATAAGTCTGAACATTTTAAAATGTAACTCCATGAAATCAAGGGAGGGGCGAGGGGAGTTATAAAAAAAACCTTTTATCTATAGTTGAAAATCGAAATTCGGCTGGCAGGTAGAAGTACAACTATAGATAAAGAAATTATTCTTAAAACCATGTGTTTAAATGTGAGTTAGAGAAATTAAGATTGGGGAGGAGAAGGGAAAATTTTCAAAAACCAATAGAAACAATTACTAACAGAACAATTTATTTGATAAGCTGAGGTGCTTATTACTAGAGTGATTCTTTCAAATTAATTCATGTTTAGTTAGTAAATTTAAACTATTTCTTTTGATGTTTATTTCAACAATGTCAACGAGTAAGCGAGCAAATATTGATGCAAAGACTGCATATATATATATATATATATATATATATATATATATATATATAATAGATTTTACTTCTTATAGGTAGTAGTTAATTTGTGGCTTCATCAACATTCAAAGTTATCGCCTCATACGTGTCTGAAATTGTATTTTTGGTAGTTTAGATCAGGGTTTCTCAAACTGCGAGGCGCGAAGGGATTTCAGATGAGGTGTGAACCAATTTCTCACTTCTTTCGACTTGCCTAAATTATGATTGACTAAAAAATTAATATTCTCTTTGGAATATGAAGCAATAAAATTAATTAATATCTTAACAAAACTTTACCATTTTTATAAACTTCTACAAAGCTCTTATCAGAAAATAATTAAATCAATTAAATAATAAATGTCTCATTTTTGTATTTTAACGTAAAAAAGTTATTTTATTCTAAGAATAAGAGTCTTAACCATTAATTTTATGTTCATATACGGCTCAAGAGTATAGAGTTTGAGAAAACCTAGTTTAGATGATTTGCTAAAAATAAGATAATTTACCCAACTTAAATGTGAGCGAAGCCGTGGGCAAACTCGAGTAAGTTAATATGATTATAAAAAAATGAATGATTGATTAATTCATTTAGCGAAATTAATAAACAAATATACTTAGAAAGACTGATAAAATATACTTTGGCACTTAAAAAAAATATTCAAAATTCAAAATAAAACAAAATTATTAAAATGGTGTGACCACATGTATGTGCTAATTAATAAAAAACGGTACGGGTACAAAACTTTTTATTTCTGGTACAAAACGATACAAAAATTATTATTATTATAATTAGCACCACGTCTTAATACCCGTTCGGGTTATACGCACTTACGTTAATGTGTAATGGTAGGGTGATTGTGAGATGAAATGAAGGACCTACAGTTTAACATGGAATCCGAACCACGGTGGTGGCCTGGCACTCTCCACATTCACAAGATGGCTTGTCAAAAATTAGTACAAAACCTTGGCAATGTAAAAAGTTCAACATACAAAAGTGGTACTACAGGTTAATGGACGTACTGCTAAACCTTGGTAAGTAGTAAATTGAGAAAAGACTTATATATTTTGAAACGGTAGTATATACTATTTAACTAAACAATACACACCTCGCCATCTATTAGCATCACTACAAATCTTAACGAATGTTTCCGGAGACAGCAAAACATATTTTAATAAATGGTCGAAAAATTAACTTTACAAAAAGTCGTTTGGCCTAAAGGCATTTGGCCTAAAAGGCGTTTGGCCTAAAGTCATTTGGCCTAAAAGGAATTTGGCCTAGAAGGCATTTGGCCTAAAGGCGTTTAGCCTACACTTTAGGCCAAATGCCTTTTAGGCCAAATGACGGGTACCCGCTGTGGACTGCAAAGGAGAATACTTAATGTTTAGGGAAACTGTAGCAGCAGATACGGAATGTATTACATAAATAATCTCATCTCGTTGAGTGAACTTTGGAGAGTTGAGTACTTGTGACTTTAAGCTGATTTTTATCCCAATTAAATGTAATAAATTAACTGTGTTTTGAATTTGACATATTTATATGAATCTAAACTCTTGTTTCAAAAGTAATATTTGTAGCGTGTTTCATTTTGAAACGTTGAGATAATATAAGGATTTATTAGTAGTTTTAATGTTGAATAATTGTGATTTAGCTTTATGTTAACAGCTTTAGATTTTAAATAGTAGGCTTAAATTGGAGGTATATTTCAATAAAACACTTTGGAAGTTAAAGTGTGTAAAAGCTCAAATATATACCGGGATTAAACTAAACACTCTTAATAAAACCATATAACTTTAGTTGATAAGTTAAAATTAAATACAATATTCAAATAATGGGACATTATGACTGTATAAACTCAAAAACTTACATAAGTGACCAATGTAATATCTACTACTTTTTGTTTCTTAAATTGTGATTATTTTACTCCATAGTGTCATTGAGCCTTTAGTTGAAAGTAGTTTTAAGAATGTCTAGAAATGTAGTTGCACCACTGAAACGTATAAGACTATGATTTGTGCTCATCTTTACGTAAATAAACAATTTTAATTTTCTTTCGACACTTTGAAGAGAAAAGTACTACGCTCGTAAAAAAGTCCAAATTTTGATAACTATCAAACCCCCCCCCCCCCCTCCCGAAACCAAAAAGGTGTTTTATGTGATGCCGTCTGCTTGTGTGTCTATATCTAGACCTAGCGCAGAAATCATTTTACTGATCTGGCTAAAACTTAAAACATACCTATGGTTTTTATAAGGTACTCCCAAGGAGTTTTTGGAATTAGATATCTTACCCTAAAATTGGGGGTGGTTTACTAAAGGTAAAAAATAGAGAAATCAAGCAATTTCGAAATCCGCTGTAACGATTTTTATTAAATTTCGTATCTGGGCATTGTAAACCCTGCAACCCCCTATGGCGGGATAATTTATTACGACACAAGCTAAAGAAGTGTACTGCAACTTCACTGGGGAATGTTGCCAACGTTTCAAAGTCAAGAGAGCAGGAATCTATTGAGAATCTCGATATTGATTAAGATTACGACACTTCTAATTTTTCAGAAGCTTTGAATGGTACAGTCAAAATCATCAAGATCTCTCCCTGGAAAGACTCGCTATTTTTAGTCTTTACTCAACAACTTAGTGTAATGGGTAATCTAAAATGGTATACAACTGCCTGTGTAAATACTCTCGTGTTGGAGGGGAGGGAGATAAAACAATCACCCCTTACTTTCGTGGTAAGTGTATGGTCACTCGAAGTCCTGATGAATTGAAATCACAGATTGAGGATGCATGCCTTTATATGATTGAAGCAGCATCTTCTTTCCACCACAAAGGAAGTGGTTGGTCTGAGGATCGTGTAAAATACTTAGAGCTTAAACTAGCTAAATATGCTCCTTTGGCTGCTTCCAGCTATATACCATTACCAGAAGAGTTGAGAAATATACTTGTCTTAATTAATATAAGAAATACTGACAGTAAATATTTTCCTTGGTCTGTGCTAGCATTTCTATATCCAGCTGACAAGAACGCTAATCGAGTGAGTGAGTATATATCACTGGAAGGTAAACTAAATATGGATGGTATTGAATATCCTCTGCAAATACCACAAATAACTAAGTTTGAAAAACAAAATAATGTATCTATTAATGTGTACGGCCACCAAGGGGAAATATTCCCTTTAAGAATAACTAAGGTCAGTCGTGATAATCACGTGGATTTGTTGTTTCTTTCAAATGGGGATGGGGGACATTATTGTCTTATTAAGAACTTGAACAGATTGCTAAGCTCGCTGATCAGGTACAATGGTGAATCATACTATTGCAAATATTGTTTGCATAGATTTTCCAAGGAAAATCTCAGGGATAAGCATAGTGAGCGGTGTGCTGATTTTGATGCTCAGAAGATACAGATGCCCAAGGAAGAGGATAAAATATTGAAATTGTCGACATGTAAACATATGCGAAAAATCCCGTATGTGATCTATGCAGATTTTGAGTGTTTTAATATTAAAATATCAGGGTGTGCGCCTAACCCCAATCACTCATCAACTACAAAAATGATGAAACATACACCATCAGGATTTGCATATGTAATAGTCGATTCCGAAGGTAAATGTGTGATACCCCCTATTGTCTATAGTGGGGAAAATGTTGTGGATACCTTTCTTCATAAACTTGTTGAAGAAGAAACCATGATCATAGAGATGAAGAAAAATGTTGTCCCTATGCGCATCACTCCTGAACAAGAAAATGAATTTATTTCTGCTAGCGTATGTAGTATCTGTGAGGGGGAGTTGGGTCAAGACCGGATCCACGACCACTGTCATCTCAGTGGAGCTTATCGGGGTGCATCTCATAGTAAGTGCAATATTCAGTTTCAATATACCAAGAGAATACACGTCATTTTACACAATTAAAAAAAAAAAATTATGACGCCCATATTATCATGCAGAAAATTGGGAAGTTTACAGAGAGAAGAATATCATGTATTCCAAACAATATGGAGAAGTATATCTCATTCAGTCTTGACTATTTACAATTTATTGACTCGTTCCAGTTTTTAAGCACATCTCTTGAAAAATTGATTGAAAATCTGTTGTGTGTTGGGAAAACTCAATTTAAAATACTCCATGAAAATATCCTTTTTGATAAAGTAGATCTACTGCTACGAAAAGGTGTGTTTCCTTATGACTACATGGATTGCAGCAATAAACTGAAAGATATTCAATTACCACCAAAATCTGCATTCTATAATCAGATACAACAAGAACATATTTCAGAAAGTGACTACGCTCATGCTAAAACTGTGTGGGATAACTTTGAAATGAATACTATGGAAGATTATCAAAATGTATACGTTTTAAATGATGTTATACTTTTAGCAGGCGTCTTCGAATACTTTCGTTCTTTATGTTTTGAGTATTATAATTTAGACTGTCTACATTTTTTCACAAGTCCTGGACTAGCATGGGCGGCCTTTTTAAATATGACCAAGGTTGAGTTGGAGCTATTAACTGACATTGAAATGCATTTATTCATTGAAAAGGGGATACGTGGTGGGGTGTCTATGATTTCTAATAGGCATTCTGAAGCAAACAATCCCGATATGATGGATTTTAACCCTGAAAAGGAGGTGAAGTATATCACATACTGGGATTGTAATAATCTATATGGGACTGTTATGTCTGATTGCCTTCCTCAGAGTAATTTTAGGTGGTTGAACAAGACTGAAATAGCAGAGCTCAATATAATCTCAGTTGCTGATGATAACACTGTGGGCTATATATTAGAAGTAGATCTAGAGTACCCGGAAGAAATTAATGACGAGCACAGTGACATCCACTTGCTCCTGAAAAAGTCATAGTTACTCCTGAGATGTTATCACAATTCTCTAAGTATATACAATACAAGCTGAACTATCCCACCAGCGGGAAAACAGAAAAGCTAGTGCCCAACCTAAACAGTAAACAAAATTATGTGGTACACTACCGTAATTTAAAACTGTATATTTCCTTGGGTATGAAGCTTCAAAAGATACACCGAGTCCTAACTTTCATTCAGAGCGCTTGGTTGAAGCCATATATTGATTTTAATACATCTCGACGAAAAAATGCAGTGAATGGATTTGAAAAGGACTTTTTCAAACTCATGAACAATGCAGTATTCGGGAAGTCGATGGAGAATCAAAGACATCGTGTAAATGTTCAATTACTAAATAATGAAAAAAGACTAAAGAAGCTTATTGCTTCACCTGCATTTATTGCTTATACAATCTTCACGGAAGAGTTAGTTGGGGTTCACATGAGAAAAATAAGCCTACTTTTAAATAAGCCTATCTATGCAGGCTTTACAATTTTAGATATAAGCAAGGTTATCATGTATAACTTTCATTATAATTATGTTAAAAGGAAATATGGTCAAAATGCAAAGCTATTATTCACAGACACAGACTCCCTCTGCTACGAACTGAAAACAGATAATGTGTATGTGGATATGTTTGATAATATAGACCGATTAGACACTTCAGATTATCAAGAAACACATTTTTTGTACAGTGTATGCAATAAAAAAAAGCTCTGGGTAAAATGAAGGATTAGATGAATGGAGAGTGTATTCGAGAGTTTGTGGGACTTCGACCGAAACTTTACTCCATTCAAAAGGAGTCTTGAGGAGAAAAAAGTAGGTAAAGGTGTTCAAAAACAACTCTCAAAAAGAAAATTAAACATTCTCATTATAACAAATGTTTAAAGCAGGGGATTTTACACTATGCCAATATGTCCATGATAAGAAGTGAGAAACATCAATTGTACAGTATCTCTTTGAATAAACTTGCACTTTAACCAGGAGATGACAAACGCTATATTTTAGATAATCGATGCGATACTCTTGCATACGGTCACTGCAAAATAAGACCAATTTGTTCACCAATGGAGACATAAAAATAAATCTACCCTTTATGTTTAGTACTTAAGTATATTGAAAAGGAACTTTGTGTATTAACCTTTGTAATAAATATTTTTATTATGTAAAAAGCTCTAGTGCTTGTGGATATCATAGCCTGATTTCATCAGGTGAAACAGCACGGCTTTATCAAAATTATACAGTTTAGTTAAAATTAGTTATAGGTGGGAGGTGACGTTACTCGCTTCCTCGCAGTGACTCCTGGGAAACGTTTTAATAAACGGCTAAACGAGCAACACCTAATACGTAGTAATATTATAATAAAATGTTAGTGATTTATAAAAGTTTTATCCAATTAATAATGTAACTATTTTAGAAACATCTGGTTTACCCCCCGCCTTTCCCCCCCAAAATAATATTTCCCGATACGCCACTGATCAACGCTTTTCTTATGTGGGAGAAAATAACTCACTGACTCTATGGGAAGGAGCAATGTTATCGTTTTTGATATGAAGGCTAATACACAGGCATAAGAAGGAATAATATAAACTGTTTCGACATAGAATATTAAGTATAGATTATTTAACATATAATCTGAAAGAAATAGTAAGACTCAATAACAACTAATTATTTGTTCAGAGAACCGGGTTTAATATCTCATTGATATTATTATAGTATGTTAGTGTGACTGACATCCAGTGCTAGTCTTTGAAAACAGGACTGTGAGGCTATGACAATACGTTAGCTAAACTGATACCTGGACAAGGATGCCTTACACCGTGTGATCATCTTAGAAGTAGAAGAGTTACACCTTAAACCATGCTAAGAACCGGGGGGTAGTAAGGGAGAAGTGGTGGGAGGTGGTAGGGTTCGCGGCTGGGAGGAGTGTATTATTAAAACCTTTTGTTTAGACTCTTCATAATGAAATCGGCTTTGAACCGCGTCTTACTATCAGCTTAGGTTATACGCTTTGGTAAAAATATTCAACTATGACTATGACTTCACCAGTAAGAGTCATTTTCATTTAATTTATTTGAGATATTTAATGTTCACTTTCTGAACAGACTGAATAAATAAGCATACGGCTTACGAACTAGCTTAAATCTAGAACAGAAACACCATCCAGTCCCCAGCCATTGATTCATAGCTGCGAAAAAGAAAACCCACATTTCAACAATTACAAATTTTTCAGCTATGCCAGGAATTTAACCCGGGACACATAATCCAGTAGATGCTACCGACTGAGTTAATGTGTCAAACCGGTCATAGTAAGCCACAAGAAAGCCTCCTCTACATATTCCGTAAAACCTTTATCCTGAGAGTTTTTAATGAGCTTAAGGTCCGTATAAATTTTAATTTTCTGGCACACACACACAATCAGTATCTCTAATCACGTGATGTCGAGTCAACTAATGGAAAGTGGAAGTAAAAAAAAAATCAGTAAGCTCTTTTAACACAATTGAAATTTTTTAATGTTCTTAATTAAAATAACGACATCATTTGTATTTTCAAGTTTTTTGAATTTGTATTTAAGTTAGATAAATAAAAATACGACAAAAAAATTGATGGTTTCCTTAACTGTCTTTAATTTTGATTCGCATGTCAATAGTCATTTATTTGTATATTCGTGATTGGTTCTGTAGCTGTCCGTGACAAAAGTACTTCAAAATTTAAAGTTGAATACACGTCTACGGAGTATGGACTTATGGATCGGAACCAATTGTGTCTACAGAGCACTCTATTACTCTGAAGTCAATCTCTTACGGATTGTGGACTAAACACCTTAAGAATACGTAGTATTTAGCTGGGGCCTAACAGTACTGGTCCGACACCTTATTTCAGTCGGTAGCGTGTCTGTCTACTGAGAAGAGGGTCTTGGGCAAGATTCCTGACATGGTCGATAAATTTATCATGGGTGAAATGTGGGTTTACTCTTTCATAGTGATAAATTAACGGCTGGGGGTTGGGTGTTGTGTCAATTCTAGATTTAAGTTAGTTTATAAGTCGTGTGCTGATTTAATCAGTCGGTTTTGGAAAGTAAACCTTAAAGAATAAATAAATAAATAATGAAAAGATACCGACTTGAAAACCATCTTATTAAAATACGTCATTTTACATAGTAGATAATTCAGGTTGGGGTTATAGACCAATGGCAAGATGGTTCGTCATTAAATTAGACTTAATTTAAAAGGATTCGCAACCACCTCGGTGAGAGAGTAATTGTTTTAAGTCTGGTGGAGTACCATATTAGTCTTCACTTAAAGGAGTTCACTATTAAGTGCAACCGGCTACTAGGTCACTCGTGCTAAGCACCTACAAAACAGATTAGTAAATAGTTTCATCAAAGCTCTAATTAATATAATTAATCGAATATTTTTATTTTTCAATAGTGAAATAACAATAATAATCGTTCCACACCCTCTCAGAGCCTATTTCGCTATGCTACGACTGAAATCTAAATATTACTTGTTCTTCTAAACACTGTGAGGGCCTCGTTGATAGTTCAGCAATGCTGAAATTATTATATTGAAATTATTAAATGTATTATACCTCCAGTGAAGACATTAAGGTAGGTTTGATGTGACAAAATCTGTAGTATTAAGCGTTGTCTCTACCCTCATAAGAACCTAAAGGTAATTCTTCTAATAGCAAAGCTACCATATTAAGCTTGTTTGTCCTCTTAGTGTTTAAACATATTTTCTCCATGACTGAAGTTACAAGTATTCAGTTTTGTACTACCCTCTGTAAAGGCCAAAAGATCGAAGCTACATTATTCCTATATACACTAGAAAGACCACCAGGTTGGGAATGATCAAAGATTGCTCTAAATCTCTTCTTTTAACACAAGATAGACGACCTATGTTAGGACGAAGCAAGTACTTCTATCGTGCACTTACATTCGCCTTATATTATATTTATTGGGATTAGGTAGGGACTTTCATGAAGCCCCAGATAGATTAACTATTTTAGGACGGTGCTAGGATTTCTATGAAGGACTTTTAGACACACCAGATGGACTAACTAGTTAGAAACCCGCTTCGGTGTCTACATGGCCTAAGGCGTTACTATCGCAATAAACTTAACTGCTAAAAACGGAGAGAATGGGGTTCGATCCCGGTTGGGTGTATTGAAGGAGTGTTTTCTAAATAGTTTCCCACTCTCCCTCCACGCAAATGGGGTTAAACTTCCTATAAATTCAACCTTCCTAATCCCTAACACAGTAGGATAGTTAGTACATAGGCGTATAAACCGAATGGGTAGTAAGACGCGGTGCTAAAAAATCTAGTTAGGATGATGTTAGGATTTATATACACATCAGATAATAATAAATATGCTAGTGGCTTCTATTTACGCCAGATAGACTAGCTGTCTTAGGTTTAGTAAAAAAAAAGTATGTATATTACTGCCATAGGTACAGGAGATTATACAGGGTGAGGCCGAAACAATTAGCCTATTAGTAACTTGAAAATTAACACTTTAATTGAGAAGTAAATATTCACTAGCTAAATAAAATCAAACTATTTAATACAATTTTTGAAGATAACATCACTCAGGTGAGCTCCACCGGACGTCAGACAAACCTCAACACGTTGTCCACCACTTTCATCAGCATAGATCGGCTAATTTTATCCTCCCCATTATGTACAGTACATATTATATTTAGTAAGTTTCTCATTTTCACATTTGTAAAGTAAATTTAAAATTAGGATACAATTTGAATATTCCTTTAAAAAAGATTTCACTTTGTAAATAAAGTGTCGTTAAAGAGAGCGAGTGATTTATCTACCCAGAACTCACAATACCTCCCCTAAGCCAAGCCAGTGCCCAATCAAAAATGTTCCGCTCGAATGTGTGACCATTACTAATAGTTGTTTTTTCCCCCGCCATTTCACCACATAGCCCATCTAGGCAATTAGAAACATAGGCGTGCTTATTAAGTTGCCTAACTGATCTATACCACGGCGTTAGTCTAAACTCTAACCGCGGGAATGAAATGTTACAGCATTTTTGGAATGTTTAAACAAACATTCTTTAACACAATAATAAAATATTACTTCTATAGAGGTGGTTTGTTTGATTTTACAAATACATTAATCTAAATAGTTGTTGAATATCTGTCATGGGTATTCTGAAATTTAAAAACTTTATACTATAATTAAAAGATTTCTTATTAAATGCGAATCTACCCATGACAGATATTCGAGAACTGTTGATAGTGTAGAAAATTAAACTAAATATGTCTACTCATTAATATTTTACTTACTATGGGCTATAAACACTTTAAAATACTGGTTTCAACTCCCCTTCTCTACAACCCTACCTCAAACTAGATTTCGGTCAAGGGCGTTGATTAAGGTGAGGTGGGACGGAACGCTTTTCAAGATATTTTTGCAGTTTTTCCAACAATTATTTTTGATAAAGATAAATACATTTTTTCTTTAGTAGAAACTGTGAATGTGGGGAATGCCAGGCCGCCACCGTGGTTGGGATTTCACGTTAAACTGTAGGTCCTTCATTTCATCTCACAATCACCCTACCATTACACATTAGCATAAGTACGTATAACCCGAACGGGTAGTATGACGCGGTGCTAATAATAATAATAATAATAATAATAATAATTTAGTAGAAACGTTTAGTTTAATTCTCTACACATAGTGATTTAAACATTTCTTAGCGCTTCAAAATCTCAAAAAGAATCCCCGAATAACATAGAATTTTCTGCTGTAGTCGTAATCGTAAATATCATCATTTGTTTAGTAAAGTATGGATATATTTTCCTATATCCTTCACTTAAAGCACAGAATGGGGGAATTTTGCGTAAAACGTTGTTTAAAATGGGCTAGTACAGTGAGAAATGGGTAAATACGTATCATCCATCCTCCACCCATGCAGGTAAATTCAAAATAATCATAGAAATTCCAAGTGAATGGGACAGGCTTGGATGATCGTAGAGTATGACATGTTTTCAAATGCTACACAATCAATACTCATTAAAAGTAAAAGAAAAGTATATTATTTCACAAAAATTAAAATTTCCTTTCAGACAAACTTAAATTAATGGTGGTTGTAGAGAGACGCATATAAGATAAAATAAGAGGTTTTAATCACTACATAATATTTTTAATCTGTTTGTCCCCCTCTCTTATCCAACCTCCAAAGTCTAATCTTTATTACAATAAATATTTTTCGTGTCCTGCAACTTGTTAACTCTATAAAATAACTACAGATATTGGCACTTAGTGACCGGAATGTAATGTCACAGAGAAATGATTTTGGAGGACAAACAAGCTTAATATGGTAGCTTTGCTATTAGAAGAATTACCTTTAGGTTCTTATGAGGGTAGAGACAACGCTTAATACTACAGATTTTGTCACATCAAACCTACCTTAATGTCTTCACTGGAGGTATAATACATTTAATAATTTCAATATAATAATTTCAGCATTGCTGAACTATTAACGAGGCCCTCACAGTGTTTAGAAGAACAAGTAATATTTAGATTTCAGTCGTAGCATAGCGAAATAGGCTCTGAGAGGGTGTGGAACGATTATTATTGGTATTGGTATTGAGACGAACTTCACTTATATGCGCTATAAAAATTGGTACTAGTTCCTTTAATATTAGTTTTGAATAAACTTACACTGATAACTATGAAAATAAATACTACATTAAAAAATGTACAATATGATTTGACCTTCAAACCTAACTGATATGTCATTAATTGCTAAATAAATTTGATACATTTTTAAACAAAATATGGCACGCAACTCCGCACGGACTTTCTCGCTCTATTGTTTAAAAATGGAGATATTTACTCAAAGCTCGTAATATATGTGAAACGAAATAATACTCACTAGTAAACCCAAGCATTAATTAAACTATACTTATGTAAAAACAATTTTTGAATCCCGGCTTTAAATTTTATAATTTCATTTTTAAAGAACTAATGTCCTTATTTGTATGTTTGAACCGATAAGAAAACGATCAATATTGGGTCCACAAGTGTCAACACCTCGTATTAAAATTTCGACTTCAGGTTAAAATTTTCTATATTTTATTAGGTGATGCACATCTTTATGTCATCGCATTGCTATTAAATTTCTCATTTATTAATTTTTACCAATAAAAAATGTAAATATTTACTATTGAGTCTAAAATGAAGATAGATCATTGTTGTACAAACATTCATCCTAAGAGGTTTAATGAAAAATAACATAAACTATTGAGAGACTTACTTATATTTAAATACTCCATGGCATTGGAGAATTATTGCGTTAAAAATTAGGTAGTATCTCTTTACAACTAAAGCTCCCAAAATTGTATTAATATGTTTGCCATTATCTAAGAAACTGTTGGTTTATAAAAATATATTTCATATACATAAAAGTTATTTTATTTTGAATAGTACTACAAATTTGCAATGATAAATTATTTATTATCTCAAATAGTTGTGGATATACGGAAATTTCCACTTCTGTAAAGTATTCTAAAAGTCATTTTCATGAGAAAATGAAAATAGCCAGTTTATTTATAATTTTATATTCTTAATCAACGACTGGATACGAATTTTAGTCAAAGAGTGCCGATTTTGAGAAAATCTATTTTTTCTCTGTTCGCCCTTTAATAAACTACTCTTAATTTTATGTTTAAACAGACACACAGACAGACGGCATTGCAAAGACAACTTTTAGGGTATGGGGTGTCATGACACGTCGACATCCATCAACATTTCTGGCTAACTTCTTTTTTACGGTCGCAATACTTTACCTTTTGTGTTCAAAAAGTTAAAAAATATAAATATTTGCGTATAGCTTGAAGGTTATTGGTTTTATAAAAATATTCTTCGAATAAAATATTTGTATTATAAATAGATATACATATTTGTTATGTTAAGTAATTTCATATCTCAAATAGTTTCGGTGATTTGATAAAAAAAATATAATCTACGCATCAGACTGGAGCCCTTAAAGTAATTTTTCCAAAATATTAATAGTATCCATTTTGCTTAGAATATTTATGAATGTTTACAAATGAAATTTAATCAAAATTGTGTCAGCCGATTTTAAGAAAATCGACTTTTTCTCTTTTTGCCCCTCAGTAAACTACCCTTAATTATAGGGTTAGATATCCAATTCCATAAACCCCTCGGAGCAACACTATGAAAACCCTAGATACCAAGTTTTAGCCTGATCGGTAAAATAGTTTAGGCTCTAGTTGGAGGTACAGACAGACAGACTGAATTTCAAAAACCACTTTTTCGGATTCGGGGGGTCATGAAATGTCGAGATTCATCAAAATATTGAGTTCGATCTATTTGACGATCACAATACTTTCTTTACATGTAAGATAGTAAGAAAGTAAAAAGTATCTCAAAATACTTTATATTAATACAGACCTATGTAATATATATGCTAGTAGTTGAACCCGTTCTTCACACGGCTAAGCGGTATCAAAACTATATCAAATTGGAACGTTAAACATCCGACGGCCTTATTTTTAATAGTTCCTTCTTGTGAAATTCTGAATTAACTATGGTAATCACAAAACTATCATGGTAATCAATAAATTTAAATAAATTAATTATTTCAGTTCTTTTTCACAAACTGAATGCATGAATAAATGCAACCCATTAATAACACAATGTTTACTTAAGCACAATCATAACATAGGATAAACGAACTAGTATACATTGTTACATAAATATTTTCTATGAAAGAACATCACGGATCACCAAAGATAGTACATAAATAATATCCTCTGTTTCATGAACATATTGAATAATAAGCTTCATGGTTTTCCAAAGAACATCATGATTCACTGAGCTATGTCGCCAGAATTTTTTTATTTTAACTGTTACGCCACTGCTAGCTAGGCGTTAATTTATCATTTAAATTTTAGCTTTATTAACGCAATGTTAATGGATCCCCTTTAAGATAATCTTTAGTATTTGTATTAGTTTAGCTTTATATTTTTCTGGTCTTCCCATTAAAATTAAAAATGTTCTATAAATCGAGAAGTTTTTTATACTAGCCATTTCCCACCCACAATTTTTAAATTCCAAAACTTCCAGCTTTTATGGTATTTTGGGGTGGTCCTTTCATCAACTTGGCAAATTTAAATCTTCTTCCATGCTGTAAAGAAGATTTTCTGATAATTTTAGAAAATTCTTAAACTACTACTCCTTTCCCCCATTTTCAGGCTCCTTTCTAAATAGTTAATATTTAACACATATTTTTAATTGAAGTGATCCCTCTATCTTCTTGGAAAATTTCAATTCTCTGCCTTACCCATTTTTTCCCTCATTTTACTTAACAGCCCCCTTTCCTTCTCTATTTTCTACATTTAAAAACTTCAGTCTTTTATGTTTATTTGCAGTGATATTTATACATGGCTAAATTTCAGTTCTATACCTTACATATAAGTAGCTGTTTCTATTAATTTTGGAAAGTTTAGCCTACCTCACCTATTAAAGAAACTCTTACTTAGAAATTTCGAATTTTAAGAGGAAAAAGTATTTGTTATATCCCCCAATTATTTCCTCGAGTACCAATTGAAAATTTAGTATTTTCAAGTCTTAATATTAATTTGGAGTAGTATTCTTACCTGCCTACTAAATTTCGCTTTTCTACTATGGTAATTTATTGTTTACTATCAGTTTTTTAAATTTTGATGCTCTCGCCCCTTTTCTACAATTCACTATTAGAAATTTCAAATTTTGAAAGTTTTTAAAATTATCTGGAGTTGTTTTTCTACCTGTCTGACAAATTTTAATTTTATACCTCATAATATTTTCTTTTAAATATAGGACCCCATTTCCCGGATCCCCATTTTGAAACAATTCAAGCATAGATTTTTATGGTTACCTTCCTGCCAAGCAAAATTTTGAGTTTCCAGGCTCAAGGTTCGGGGATATATGGTGATTAGTGAGTCAGTGAGTCCTGCATCTTACCACACTCTTGGAGGAGGAATTTTGAAAAGCCCTCAAAATATCTCACCCAATTTTAGAAATAATCCTTTATTTTAAATTTTAGGGTTTTATGTCCTCTGATTCAAAATATACACAGGTGAATTTTGAAAACTTTTAATCCTCTTTCACCTCCTTAGAGGTCAAATTTTAAATCTTAAGATTTATTTGTTTGCTTGCAAAATTTAGATTTTCTACGAGGCTTAGTTATTTTTCTGTTGAACCCCCCTTCTCCTTTACCATATTTCCTGGAGTCCCATCTAAAAATTTAAGACTTTCAATATTATATGATTCCCACCAAATTTTAATTTTCTATCTCAACTAAATGTATTTTTTCTAATTATGGCCCCTCACCCCTAGTTCACGGAACCTACTTTGAAATTTCCCGTTTTTAGACGGTTGTGATTATATTAGTAGAACTAACTACCTTACTGTCAAATTTCGGTATTCAAGCTCATCTGAAAGTGGGGTTTCTTTTCCTGAAAGATTTATTAGTAAAAATTTATATACATACATTGGTCTTCTTCTATTATGTTCATATGTTTATC
Organism: Timema cristinae; assembly: GCA_039000515.1. NCBI lineage: Eukaryota > Metazoa > Arthropoda > Insecta > Phasmatodea > Timematidae > Timema > Timema cristinae. The sequence continues at coordinate 33,580,320 of JBCFYV010009882.1, forward strand.
TTGATAGAAGGTTTTCTCTTAAAAAAATTCAGATTTCAAACAAAATAAATGGAACAGAACATCGCACGGACTTTCTCGCTCTATTGTTTAAAAATTGAGATATTTATTCAAAATTCATTACATAATATACACTGGTGAAGCCAAGAATAAATTGCGCTATACATACGTAAGACTTTTTTTAGTTCACAGTTTTAAAGTTTATAACTATATTTAAAAAAATTAACATCTTCATTTGTATATTTAGACAAATAAAAACTATCGAAATTATATCCCAAAGGATCAACACTTTGTATTAAAATTTGGACTCCCAATTAATCTTTTCAGCATTTTATTAATTAATCAAACCAATTAAATCAATGTTAAGGTCACTACTAGTTGGTAAAACTTCGATTTAGAATGAGAAATAACTAGCTAGACTATAAAGTGGAGTCAAAGTTCGATTGTTCAACATCTGAATAATTCCATCTTTTTTGTCTAATTAATTGAATAGCTAAAAAAAACTATGTATATAATAATTGTTATAGTGTTTAAACTTATCCCCCTCTTAATAATCTTTATTTGATTATAATAAATTTCAATACTAATCTCAAATTTCGAGTTATTCCCTTCATTAAAGGATTACTCTCAAGTTTAGCGTTAAACTGAAAAGTTACTTAAAAAGATTTACTCTCAAATTTTGAAGTATTTGTATGTACCCCCCCCCCCCTCGACCCGGCCCCGATGGGAGAACCCGCGTCCCTTCCCCCCACCCCCTTCAGGAATATCCTGGATTCACCCCTGCGCTGTACAAACATTTCCCCTGAGAGGTTAAAGGAAAAACCATATCAACTTCTTTAAAGACTTACTTATTTGCTTACTCTGCGGCATTAGAGAATTATTACGTTTAAAATTAAGTAGTACCTTTTCACAACTAGAGTTAACAAAATCGTATTAAAATATTTGCTAATATCTCCAAAACTATTGGATTTATAAAATTATATTTCGAATAAAAGATATTTTTAATAGTACTAAAATTGTACAATGATAAGTTATTTAGTATCTCAAATAGTTGCGGAAACATAGAAATTTTTGTTTTTGTAAGGAACCATAAAAGTTATTTTCAGGGGAAAATGAAAAAAAAAGTTTATAATCTTTCTCAATGCCTAGATAGGAATATTAATCAAAATCGGTATAGCCGATTTTGAGAAAATTAAATTTTTCTCTTTTCATCCTTTAGTAAACTGCTCTTAATTTTAGGGTTAGACAGACACAGAGACAGACAGCGTTGCAAAAACCAATTTTTTAGGGTTCGGAGGATCATGAAACGTTGATGATATCCATCAACATCTCGGTGTATACCTTTTTTTGACGGTAGTCATACTTTAACTTAGTATTGGAAAAGTTAAAAAATATATATTTGCGTATAGCTTGAAAACTATTGGGCTTATAAAAATATTTTTTAGGTAAAAGATGTTTATTATAAATAGATCTACATGTATGCAATACTAAGTAATTTCATATCTCAAAGACTTAATTTAATTAAAATTAAAAATTAGAATTTACGCTCTAGACCGGAGCCCTTAAATTCATTTTGACGAAAAGTTGAGAGTAGCCATTTGGTTTGTAATATTGATCAAAGCTTGGAAATGAGATTTAATCAAAATCGTTTAAGTCAATTTTGATAAAATCGATATTTTCTCTTTCCGCCCTCAAGGAAACTACCCTTAATTTTAGGGTTCGATATCCAATTCCAAAAATTCATCGCGGTGACCCTATAAAAACCCTTGATACCAAGTTTTAGCCAATTTGGTAAAAAGTTTAGGCCATTGGCGAGGTACAGACTGACAGACAGACGGAATTGCGAAACCACTGTTTATGGTTCGTGGGGTCATTGACATCCATAAAAATCTTGAGTTCATTTTGTTTTTACGATCACAATACCTGCTCTACCTGTAAGGTAGCGAGAAAGTAAAAGTATTGATATTGGCTACCCAAGGGTCAACACTTCGTATTAAAATGTCGACTTCCTGTTTAATTTTTTTTACATTTTATCAGGGGCTGCACATCTTATGATTATTGCATTCTATTAAATTCCTCATTAATTATAAATTTTGACCAATAAAATAGGTAAATATTGACTATTTAATCTAAAATGATAGAGAAAAACCATTTCTGAACAAACATTTCCCTTAAAGAGTTTGAAAACAATATAATATACACTTTTTGAGAGACTTACTTATTTCTTACTCTATGACATTAGAGAATTATTGCGTTAAAACTTAAGTCGTTTCTCTCTACAACTAAAGTTCACAAAATTGTTTTAATATATTTGCCAATATTTCAGAAACTGTTGGTTTTATAAAAATTTATTTCATATAAAAGTTTTTATTTTTAATAGTAGGCTAATACAATTTTCCAATGAAAAGTTATTTGGTATCGCAATTAGCTGCAGAGATATGGAAAAAGACATTTTCATGGGAAAATGAAAATATCCAGTTTAATTATAATCTTAATCAACGCCTAGATACGAATTTTAATCAAAATCTTTAGAGCCGATTTTGAGAAAGTTGAGTTTGTCTCTCTTAGCTTTTTATTATTATTATTATTATTATTATTATTATTATTATTATTATTATTATTATTATTATTATTATATTATTATTATTATTATTAGCACCCCGTCCTGTTACCCATTCGGGTTATATGCATTGCTTTTTATTAAATTACTCTTAATTTTGGGGTTAAAAAGACACACAGACAGACGGCATTGCAAAGACCACTATTTAGGGTTCGGGGGTCATGAAACGTCCACATCCATCAACATTTCGGGTTAGATTTTTTTTACGGTCACAATACTTTATCTTTATAGTGTTAGAAAAGTTAAATATATATATATATATATATATATATTTGCATATAAAAATATGTTTTGATTAAAATATATGTATTATAAATAGATATACATATTAGCAAATGTAAGTAATTTCATATCTCAAATAGTTTCGGAGATATGATAAACAAAAAGAGAATTTACGCATCATACCGTGGCCCTTAAAGTCATTTTGACGAAATATTGAGAGTAGCCATTTTGTTTGGAATATTTATAAATGTTTTGAAATGAAAGTTAATCAAAATCCTTATAGCCAATTTTTAGAAAATTGACTTATTCTCTTTCCACCTTTCAGTAAGCTACCCTTAATTTTAGGGTTAGATATCCAACTCAAAAAACCCCTTAGTGCAACACTATGAAAGCCCTAGATACTAAAGATCAACCCAATCGGTAAAATATTTAAGGCTCTAGTCGGAGATACAGTTAGACAGATAGACGGAAATTCAAAAACTACTCTTTTGGATTCGGTGAGTCATGAAACGTCGAGATTAATAAAAATCTCGAGTTTGATTTTTTTGACGATCACAATACTTTCTCTAACTGTAAGATAGCGAGAAAGTAAAAAGTGAAATACTTTTTCTGAAAACTAACCTTAAAATAATAACACTATTTCAGTCTATACGCATGTATGCATCCCTCTACACACTTGTCTCGGGCTGTGGATCAATAGGACAATCACATCGGCCGTGTTCGGCTCATTTCGGTTGAGTTCGTTGTTTCAATCGTTAGATGCTTTCAGCTGTATCTCACTGTCACATTGACTATATACTACCATGAGTGCAATTAAATACCAAGAAGTATATTTATCAATAGGCCAATATATTTTTAGCACCTTACAATTCACTTTCATTGATTAAATTTAATGTACACAAAATATTATTTTGTTTATATATACGACCAAGTATTTTTCTGCAATATTTATGTCTAAAAAGAGAGGAAAAATCAACACGCTGTTGGTTTGGTTTACTGTTTGACCGCTAGGCAGCAGGCTCATTGTTTAATCCTGTGTCCTGACGGAAACGCAACCGGCAGTGTAATCTAACGATTTTTTATATATGTATATTCACGTGTTTTAGAGATACAAACATCTTTCAAAAATTTAAAATGAGCTAAATATTACATTGTGCCCGCCTTAAAATGTTAAGAAATATTTTTAGATATGTTGATTGAAATGGTTTTAATAATCTAGAAACTAATTATACTTACAGATAAATTGTTTTCTATCCGGATTGCTTTGTTTACTGACAAGTGCACGAGACAACAAAAGCGTGTCTAAAACTATTTTTGTCACTGTTGTGAAAAATATTTTTTTTATCAAACTTATGTCATGTCATTTGAAAATAGCATTTAAAATTATATTAATATAAATAAGAATTAGAAATAGAAAAAACGTGACCAAGTTATACAGTCGCTATTTTGATACACACATTATGTTAACAAGGTAAGTTGAGTTATTTTAATGTGTTTTAGTTTACCTAATCTTATCTGATTGTTTTATTTTAGAAACTACCATCCTACGGCGATGAGATTATTGTGGAACTACACATACAAACTTATATTTAAATGCGTGTGTGCAACGTATTGTAAATTGACATGACAGTTTCTATTTATTATTTAATTTAATAATTAAAGTGTATTATTTGTAAAGTATAATTAGGCGTAGAAAGTAGTAGTATAATTAGTTCAGATGCCGATTCCCAAACAGATTTTCACTTAAAACTATGATTTTATATTTGACTTAATAGTACAGTAAATTGGTAAACAAAAAATTAGTGAATAAAACCTAAAAACGCCCCTTTAAGCTATTCTTAATATAAACCCCTTCGCTGATCTTTGATAAAGTTTTGTCTTGTTTGTTACCAGACGTAAATGTTTGTGGTTGTAAGAATGTTAATACAGAAGCTTCAAAAAATTGTTATCAAATACAGTTATAGCACGTTTTATTATAGCTACACCTTGTTGCTTACACATCGCAATAGTTTAATTGTTGTTTCGACAGTATACTTATAGTTCCAGCTACCAAGGGCGGATAATGGGGGGTTTGAGGGCACCGGGTTTCTCCTATAATTTAATGAGGCCCCTGGGGAGTCCGTATACAAATATAAAATCTTTAATTGGCTAAAGGTATAGTAAAATTTTCTAGCGGACCCCCATAGAAAAACTTATAGCCATTGCTAACTACTATACTGTGGGATATTATAACTAAAGGTATTGCGATTGCATATATATACTTTTGGACTAGATTTACCATATGAAGTGGCTAACAAATAACATTTTCACCACACTTTTCAAATTCACTATTTTCATCCTCTACACCTGTTTCTTCGGATATATTTTCATTCTATAAATATATATCCCAAATTATTAACAAAGAAATAAGTTATTTTCATGAAATTCATAATTTACTTGATATCATAAGGATCCACTTTTGAAATTACTATTAAATTATTTAAAGTAGTAATAAGGCAATATTTACTCCCATTTTAGTATCCGTAAATTAAAACAAATTCCAATACTTGATGTATTAAAAATATAAGAAATTTTAAAAACATATGGTCGCTCACAATATAATATAAAATCTACGTTTACACATATGTTTTTTTCAGTAAACTTTCATCAACATTTCGTAGCTCAATCCTATTTATTGACTAAGCACAATATTGTACGCAATTTTGTATCTATTAAATTTACTAAAGGACTATTCTTTAGCAAAAAATTGTGAAATTTTTGAGAGTTTAAACCATTACTTTTAATATACACATCCATAAATAGTTAATTTGATACACTTGTTTCTATCAAATAATAAATAAATTGTATGACACAATTGCACCACCTTTCTAATATTGTGTATCATAAATTTGAAGAAATTTTTCAGAAATACGTGTACATTAAATTACCCTTAAGTCAACTTTCCTCATAGAAACAAACACATAATCTTGTTAAATCACAATACACAATCTTTTATATACATTTTAGACTAAATTAATACAATATTTTTAACAACATTCAAACTTGAAAAAAATAAGTTATTTATAAAGTACCATGAAATTTGTAATTTGTGAAAATAGATAACATATTCCTATCTATCATGGAAGACTATTCCCAGATACCCATTTTTAACTCAATATTCAAAATCAATTTAAAATATCATAATATTTCTATAATTTTCCTTTAAATTAGTAAATTTTCGGAAAATAAAAATACATTATTATTCATAATATAAAATAGTTCCCGACACTAATTTTGAAAAAAATCCTTAGAGCTATTTAATTTTGGTCATCAGTATAGAAGGCCTTATATATTTTTATAAAAACAAATATGTATGTATGTATATATATATATATATATATATATATATATATATATATATATATATATATATATTAGAAAAACAAATATATATATATATTTTAGAAAAATAAATATATATATATATTTTGTTTTTCTAAAAAAAAAATAAGGCCTTATATACTGATGACCAATTTTTGTAAAAATTAAACAGCTCTAAGGACTTTTTTTTTTAAATTGGTGTCGGGAACTATTTTATATTATAAATAATAACATATTTTTATTTTTCAAAAATGTATTAATTTAATGGTGGTTTACTTAAGACAAATTATAGAAATATTAATATATTTGAAATTGACCTTGAATATTTAGTTAAATATTGGTATCTTAGAATATTTGTAATGTAAGAAACTGAACAGATATCCATTTTAAATTGAATCGCTAGCGCCATCTTTTAAAATATTCAAATTTTTAAAAAAATAATTAATTATCTATCATTAAACGAATCTTACACCAAAAAACAAATATACAGTTTTTTATACTGTCCATCATGCACAAGATACCCATTTGGAACCAAATCATTAAAGCAATTTCTAAAATATTCCAAGTTTTTTAAATGTCAGTTAAAACTACCTATAAACAAATTTTTAACCCAAAAGAGTATGATGTGTTATTTTTAATACTACACAATCCCCAGGTATACATTTTAAACAAAACAGAGCCATTCTCCAAATATTTCTAATTAAAAAAAATTTCACATCAGTAAAAGTAAGTATCCTTCAACAAATTTTTGCCCCAAACCAATAATACACTGTTATTTGTCTTGTCAAATAAATCTTAGATATGTAATTTAAACCAAACCATTACAGCATTTTTCAAAATTTTTGAATAAAAAAAAATCACTATTCATTAAACTACCCTTAATTATAGAGCTAGGGTAGAAAAAAAAGGCCTGAGATAACCCAATAAAATTTGAATATTCAATTTGAACAAAATCAGTTTGATGGGTTTGGATCCTTGGCCAGAGACAGACAAGCAGACAGAATTGTGAAACCAACTTGTCTGGGTTCGGGTTCCCATAAAACGTAAAGATTAATTATAATTTCGAGATATACTTTTTCACGATTACAAAACCTTCTCTTGAAACTAGAAATAAAAATAATGATATTTTTTAAACTTTCTTATCTATTCAGTTTTTACTTTTTTAGCTATTTGTAATAAATTATATATTATTTTCTATGTAGAATACTTAGAACAGTATAAAAATATAATATTCTTTTGAAAAATTTATTATAAAAATTATTTCGAAGAAATTAAATTTTCGCAACACATGAAAGTTAACATACATTGTACCCTGAGTGTATTAATAATAATAATAATAATAATAATAATAATAATAATAATAATAATAATAATAATAATGATCATGACCTTTATTTATCTGGAGAAGTTAAGGTGTTAGCTTTCTCTTTCATTTACCAGCGTTGAATACAACATACACTATTACATTTATTGTAAAACAAACAAATATTAATAAAGGAATATTCGAATAAGTAGATAACCATTCGCACGCTCATTCATACACTCATTTAAAGCTAAAGTAGTTTCAAGAACTCAGTTTAGCTTATTAGACCAGATAAATTGCTTAACCGCACACTTGAAGGGAATTTTGGATGTTAGGTGACGAGTCGAGTTATCTATTTTGTTCCAAGGCTGTGATGCCAGGACAGTAAAAGAACGATCATATGTTTGAGATACATGTATGGGAATAAACATCTGTAGAGTGTATTTTGATCTAGTAGCATGGGTGTGTTTATACTTCAGAAATAGGAACCATGAAGAGAGGTTTTGAGGCTGAGATGTTGATAATATTTGGTGAAGCAACATTAATAAGTGTAGCCTTCACCTTTCATTACTTCAACGGTTCACATTCAGGAGTAGCTGCGTGTTCCTATAAAAATGGCTTGAGTTTTATCAGGGTTCAATTTAAGGCCATATATTTTGGACCAATCATTTATATAAAGTGGTTTGAAAATCTCTCCCGACTCGGTGCCCTGAGAGACCGCACAGCACGCTTATCCCAAAAGCGTCACTGGTTATTACATTTTATTTTTGTGGCTTATGTACCATATAAAAATAGCGTTTTTACATTTATGGTTTATACTTAAAATGTTGTCGCAACTTTATGAAATAAACATTACTTTATTGTTGTGCTCATTAAAATACCGACTTTTTTTAATTGCTAACATTTTGTTGTAACTAATATAAGAGCTGAAATACACAATAACACTATATTGTTGTACCAAAAGATGTATGTTTTATAAATATTTTTACTAATGTATCTTTTGTTGTAATTTTTTCCTACCTAAACATCACTGTAATACGTTATTGTTGTAGCCAAGAGCTACATTTATTACTGTTTGAAAGCTATATGCTAAAACATAGTTTTACTGGTAGTACAATACTATCTGGTTGCAATGGGAGAAAATGCTTTTTACAGTAGGATGGGGCTAAATCGAAAATTATAGGTAGTTCAAACCCACCATGTTTCCCCATGAAGTTTCTATTTAAATAAAAAGTAAAAAATAATATTCAATTCAAACTTTTAATATAAAATATTTGTATAATTCGAAGCCTATACATTGTTTACACTTTGTAATTTGTACTCATTTCAAACCTAACTTAACGATCTTTACTAAACCATTTCATATTCCGAGAATGTCAAATGAAGTTGGAACTAGACTATTGACAAATTAGAAAGTGATGAACTATGCACCGGTGGCGAGTGGGTTTCTTAATAAGAGGGATTTGTGTGCTCGGATTTCATCAATTGTGATTAAGTCTGCAATTTCTGTATACTAATCTTTCCAAGTTTTTTATTTTATGTTTGAATTTTTCTTATGTATGTATTTATTGTGTATGTGTGTTTTATATAACATTATTATTATTATTATTATTATTATTATTATTATTATTATCAGAACCGCGTCTTACTACCCGTTCAGGTTATACGCACTTACGCTAATGTGTAATGGCAGGGTGATTGTGAGATGAAATGGAGGACCTACAGTTTAACGTGGAATCCGAACCACGGTGGAGGTTTGGTATTCCTCACATTCACAAGTTGTTATTAATACACGTCTTGTCAGAGGTGAAGAGGGGGTTTGGCAATCAGATAAATCTGTGCCGATACCGAGTATTGAGTCCCGGATCCACAGCACAGAAGTCTAACACCTTACCCCTAGACCGCCAGATCATCCTGTATAGCATATATAAAATGTGTATGATTGTATGTAGCATATTTTAAGGTTATTTATTTATTGTGTACCAGCTGCCTAGATAACTCTACTGTATATTTGATCCAGCATAAATTGATCTACTAGTCACAAATAAGTTTTTCAATAAGTTACAAAACTTTTTTTTTGTGGCTTAAGTATAAACTCGCTAAAACTTTATGAATAAGGATATTTTTGGCTGTAGTAAAGGTTGTATTACATTTTAAGTGTTTTAGTACACTATAAAATCTTTGTTAATAATTGAAAAAGAGAACCAGCTACCACCAAAACAATGTTTTCTTTACATGCGATTTTCAAATTTAATGTTTACCATTTAAAATATTACAGTAAAAAGTTAAGTAATTTTAGTGGTCACATTAATATCGTTAAATCCATAAATGTTTTAAATTTTGTTTAAAAAAAAAGATTATACGCATCTTACTTTTTCCAGGGAAATGACTTAAAGGGTACTTTACACAAGTGAAACTATCAGTGCAACAGTATAATAATAATAATAATAATAATAAAAATAATAATACAAATAATAATAAACTACTAGCCGGCCTTTTGGTATAGTGGTCACCTTTCTGGGTTACTAATCTAGATGTCCCGGGTTCAATTCCCAGCAGTAACATAGTTATTTTCATTGGCGCTTAAGGTCACCATGGTCTTGTTAATTAGGCTAAAACCAGATTTAATAATTCTACTGGCACTACATAATCATCACATTCATCCCTTAGGAACGAAGTAACCACACCTACATAGTGTCTCAACCTCAGAATACGGTTACATATCCGCCCCTGCCAGTAGGCTAGAACACCAGGAATGTCAAACCGACAAACCTAACGCCTTACATTAAGATGATGATAATAATAATAATAATAATAATAATAATAATAATAATAATAATAATAATAATAATAATTTGACAGCAAATATCTCAAGGAATATAGTTGAGAAATATTAACGTTTGTTAAAGTATTTTTTAAATGAAAATAATTTTAAATTTTATTGATTTATTATAGACATACTTTTAATCATCCTGTAAAACATAATTAAACTTTGGAAAATCCATATATGAATACATATATTCCAGTTAAAATTAAAATAAACAGGGACCTACTAGTTGTATGGTTTATTGTTAAACACATAAGTTTATATTCTACGTTTTATTCTTGTAGGATAAACAATCATAAACTATTTAAAATAATGAATAAAATGCATCATGCGACTCTTTTGATTTTTTTCATATAATCACAAATACCGCCATCAAAATACTTGACCCAAAATTAAAATCTTATTTATAGAGTAAAGTTTTTTTCATTTTTATTACAGGCATTAAATAAAGATAACAGGTCATTTAAAACCAAAACTAAAAATAAAATATACCAATTTGTTTTCATTTAAAACTTTAATGCACACGTAAAGTACATTGTTGTTAATGTGAGGGGTAACGTTGCATTTTCATCACGAGTTGAGTAATCCTATTTGTGAAAGACAAAAATGCAAAACTCAGATAAGTTTTGACATCTAGTAAAGTTGGAAAATCTGTTTAACATAGATACGTGTATTAAAACGGTAGTATGATGGATATTGTTTCTTCAGATGATTTGGAGTAGCGAGGAACATATTTTAACCGAAATTACTCCATGCATGACGCTATCTACTTAATCAATATACAGGCGATAAATAACATTGCATATGCCAAAAACATAGTTTATGAATGTAGTTTTGAAACAAGATACAAATAAAAAAATTCTTATAAAATCATGACAATAAATTTTACACTTTATATTTGGCTTATTTTTTTCTTCCTTACAACAATGAGGCATTCTCATGCCCTCCTTAAAATTCCCTCCTGCCCCTTCCCTCGTTTCCCCCATTTGGGAGTCATTCCACTAGAGCAACACTTCATAGAAAAATCAATCGCCGAACACCACTAGATCACCACTATTTAGCAATGAGTATGAGTAATAAGTTGACTACACACTAGATCAACGCCAACATAGCTGTGAGCACGATTCATCAGATCTAGACAAAATTCAAGATAGGTGGGTTAATAGGGGCTTCAACACCCCTCCCCTTTTTTTCAGCTAGCCATAAACTTGACGAAAATTTTAATTACTAACTAATTAATTGATGTATTTAAAAAATCAATATAAACGCACAAAAAATCTCTTTAAAAAATGGCCACTATTCTTAAAAAAAATCCAAATAGTTTGTAGAGGAATTAATTGATTTATATATTATAATATTAATTAATATTTATAAATGTTCTTCCCCTCAAAATTTTAGTCTAGCTATAGCTTGGCAACATAAATATTAGACAGCCACCTCCTGTGTTGATTTTGAGTCATCCTATAACTACACACTAGACAACTACAAATATAGCGATTAATCATCTCACCATTAAACACTGTATTACCATTTAATAGCCCATGTGGTGGTGCTTGTCTATTGTGTACTTATCTGATGACTCATACTCATGTATGGTAAGTATGTTATTTAGATTTGAACACATTTGTTTTGTCTGATGAATATAACAAATGTCCCATTTTGCTTATCTTAAGAACTTTCTAAACTCTTTATATAACTCATTTTATATTTGCTTGGTATTTATACAGTACATTTTGGTATATGTCATATAGTTTCGTTTCAATTTTCTAAATGTTGATTTAGTCTTTAAGCTGTTTATACTTATTTTCAATAGGATACATCCCAAAGATGATGACTAACAGACACTTTGACTTAACACACTATACCAAACATAATATAATAATATTATATCATTATACATTAGATATATTCACCCCACATTTATAAGTGTAAGTCATCAGATAATTACCACCACATAATTATAAGTGTGAGTCATCAGATAATTACTACATACAACCGCCATCACGTACCTGTAAGTCATTATATTACTGGGAACTAGCCAACTACGAGTCATTTGATCACTATACACTAAAAAGCCAATATATATATAAAACATCATGTTTATAAAATAAAGTAGGCCTAAATATATCTTAGAAACACACTGTATTTATATCAAAATGGTTTAAATAGATCTCCAAAACACAAATAGCAACCAAATTTGACTGAAGTCTAGTTACTAAATTAAAATAAATAGTAGATTAAATCTAAAGAAAATTATGTTGAAATATAAATAATATGTTAAAATAAATAGGTGAATAAATCCAAGAAATCTAATCAACAGTAATAAAATGGATATAAAACCTTATGGACATAGTAAATGAATTTTAGTAACCCAACGGTAATAATTTAAAAAGATGGTGGTTTAAGTTACTGAACGTGGGTGAGTAAAAATTAAAAGCCTATCTAACATGCAACACTATTAGGTGTAAAAAAAATACTGAAAATACATTCAAAATACATATATAAATACAGTTAAGAAACTTTTCTATACATCTAAATAAGCTGAAAGCTATTGGACATAGATGAATATATATTAAATTCCTAACGAACTTTTTTAATGGGACTGAATGTTATTCAAAACAAGCTATCAAATTATTTCTGAAAAAAAATAGTTTAATAAATTTACTATTAAAAACCCAAATGGAGGTGAAAGCGAGATAAAATAGGTAAATAGTTCTAAAATCCCTATTAATATGTTAAAACTGGTACTAGATATAAATAAAATAGTTAAATTTAAAATATATGAACAAAGTTAAATGATCTCGGAAGTTACTAAAAATAAATTAATTATAAGAAACCTATTGAACCTGAGTAAAAAGGAACTGGAATATAATGCGAATAGAGAAATTAATTTTAAACATGTATTTAAAATGTAAAAAATAAACATCGCTACTGTAAATAGACAACTATTGCGCATTTAAAAAAAAAATTGAACAAGTCCATTTGTGTTGTTAAATATAGCATAAATGTATTTGATTTCAAAATATAGTAAAAACTCACTGAAATTGTATTATGGCTAACAAAATAAACTCTACTTAGTTAAACTTACTGAAAGTTTTCAACACTATTATCTAATGGTATTTACGAAACACTAGTTTAGCACCACCATGAGAGTCAAATAGTACATCAACATGGAGTCAAACTCCGATAACCTACTTTCTTAACATGGCCTAAGGTGTATGCAGCCGTGGTCTTCGTACTAAAAGGATTGAAGCATTTTAAAACTTATTTAAAGTGTAAAGCTTCATTAGTTTAAACCTCTGACAATATATCTTGTGAATGTGAGGAATGCCAGGCCTCCACCGTGGTTCGGATCCCACGTTAAACTGTAGGTCCTCCATTTCATCTCACAATCACCCTACCATTACACATTAGCGTAAGTGCGTATAACCCGAACGGGTAGTAAGACGCGGTGCTAATAATAATAATAATAATAATAATAATAATAATAATAATTTGTTTAAAATTCTTAAATCTAAAAGTTACCGTTCAGGATTTAAAAAAAAATCTTAGAGTCATAGTTT
>JBCFYV010009882.1:33594311-33612982 GCA_039000515.1 Timema cristinae
ATATTATTTGCCTACTTATAGAACAAGAAAATCAATTATATTTAATATTATTTCAACAATTCCTTGAAAACATTCCTAAAACCCTTGTTCACATAACAATGTCACATTGTGAATTGCATATTTAACTTTATTCGATGAATGTCTTTAAAACCAAATAAAATGGCACCAATAATATATACCAACTTTCTGATACAATGTTGCCTGCCAATATATTATAACTTTTAAATGGATAACAATTTTGACTTGCACATGGTCCTACATTTTACAGGATGTTTAAATTTGATTAAATATGAAAAATTTTGGTCAAATCGCTTACGTAATTTAAGAAAAAATATAGCACCACGTCTTACTACCAGTTTGGATTATACGCTTAAGTAATAATTAAACTAATGGGCTAAGAATTGGTTAGGCTGAATTTAAAGGAAGTAAACCCACATTTGCGTAGAGGGAGAGTGGAAAACCATTTAGGAAAAGCCACCCCCAGTTCACCCAACCGAGATTCGAACATCAATCTCCTAGCTAATTACGCCACTGAAGATGGTCTGTACTTTTAGAGTATTTATTGTAGTATAGAATACGAATTTTAAAGTCGTGACTATATTAATATTTATAATATATTGAAATTGAAATTCATTAAGATAAATTTAGTTTGGCCGGTAGACTGTATATTGAAAAATATTTTCTGGACAGGCTCAAGGGTTTTCATGTAAATATATTAATATGTTACTTAATCTTTAAAAATTAGAAAAATGTATTTAGACTCATCAAGGCAGATTTTATGGGAGAAGAATATCAATATTTGGATTGAACTAAAGTAAGGATATAGTAGGAATCAACATATCAGGCAATTAAAAAAGAAACTAAAACTAATATCATATATTCCTACGGAAGGTAATGTGATTTTTATGTGATACTGTTAAGATAGTGTGAATATATTCTAAATAGAACAGGCACCCGATTATCCAAGAACCAACTATGCGAGGTTTCGTATTATCGAAGATTCTGTTTTATCCAAGGTTCCATATTATACAATGATACTTATCACCCGAGGTTACGGATTATCTGAGGTATTGGATTATCTGGAGTTACGGATTATCCAAAGCTACATATTATACGAAACTACGGATTATCCAAAATTCCGTATTGTCCAACGTTACGGATAATCTGAAGTTACGGATTATCTGAGTTTACGGATTATCTGAGTTTACGGATGATCTGAGTTTACGGATGATCTGAGTTTACGGATTATCTGAGTTTACGGATTATTCGAGGTATTTGAGCTTACGGATTATCCGAAGTGGTAACATAATTTATGTTTCATATGAATTGTCTAGGAAATGACCCCTCTTAAACTGGTTCATTTGTTTAGTATGGGTAGCGGAGTGAATCATCTGCTGACTATCGTTTCCCTATACTGTGACGCTCTAAATATTATCGTCCGCGGCTCGACTTTGTCGAGTCAATAGCCTAATTATATTAAGAAGAATGCCAAGAAAATAGGCTAAACTGCTTATACACTTGATTTGTGTGTATTTTAAGAAGCTACTAATAGATAAATGTGGAATTAATTTAGTTACTTTCTAGGGCATTTTGTTTGAGTGATTATTTACCTTGTTCATACTCCTCATAAAAGGAAAGAAATATATCACTGGTATTATGATCAAGCGATATTTAGTTTCATTTGACATCTCGGAGAGAAAGTATTGTGATCATCTAAAAAATCTCGCTCGAGATTTTGATAAGTGTCAACCTTTCATGAACCCCTGAAACAAAAGTTGTTTTCACAATGACGTCTGTCTGCACATCGGGCTAGAGCCGAAACTATTTTAAAGATTGGACTTAAACTTGTTATCTGGGTTTTCATAAGGTCCCAAGGAGGGGTTTTCGGATTTAAGATATATAACCCTAAATTAAAGTGTAGTTTACTGAAAGGCAAAAATAGAAGAAATAAAATAGATTTTCTCAAAATTCGCTCTATCGATTTTGATTTTATTTTATATCTAAACACTATTTATCGTTATAAACAAGATGGAAATTCTCATTTTACTATGAAAATTACTTTTAGCGTAGGCCTACTTTACTTACGGAAAATTCTAAATTTTCATCATTTCTCTACAAATATACGAGATACGAAATAACTTATCATTATAAAATCGTAGTATTATTAAAGATAAAAATGTTTTATTTGAAATATATTTTTATAAAACTAATAACTTCTGATCTATGATCAAATGAATAAACTTTTTAATTTAGGTATTTGAAAATGAATTTTATTGTTTTGCTCTTTGATGGGGACAGATGTGTTTCTTTTCTCCATTTTATATTAACAGTGTTTCTAGCTCTTGTTGCCATAGAGTAACAGGGTATATTATTTCATTTCTTATCTTTGGTGTAGGGTTTCTACAGCAACATATAGCCCTACTATTTCATGTTCACAACTTGAACGAATTTTTAGTAAATGTATATTTTAAGATAAATGTTTATAGCTAAAATCATATAAATCGGCCAAATATGTCTGCTGATATTTAACTATCGACTCATGGACACAACTTTGAGGGCCCCGTATGAGATAAATATGTTTAGATATTCGAATATGTAAAACTTACTATTAATTTTGTATTGTTAGGGTAAGTATTATATCCTTCAAATTATTACTTTGTTCCATTCCTTCTTTTAATGAATTGACTATAATCAAATTCGTGAGTATTTTTAGAAACATCAACATATTTTATTGATTTAAATAGATTATAGTTAAAATTATATGTGTTGGCCTTTATATTTTATAGATGCCGATATATGACGTAAACAATTTAAAATATAATTTTGATTGAAATCTTGATTAAAATTTTAATATTTAAAACACTTAATATACATACTACTAAACAACAAGATGGTATCCCGAAAAAGTTATTGCCTTCTCTACTGAGGTTATATATATATATATCTTTTTAGTATACATATTTAAATATGAATTTAATATATATATTATATAAATTATATTAATTATATATAAATGAGTATAATGATCATAAATATTTTGCTTAGGATTAAAAAGTAGCACACTATGTTCACATGTCAAGTAATATGGTCCAGCGCAGTCACTTTTGATTAATAGTATCAATGGCTATAAAAGACTAAGATATAAAATCATTTATTAAAGGTATTTAACGTGCACTTTCTGAACCGACTGATTATATAAGGACATGACTTAGCCTATAACTAACTTAAATCTAGAATAAACACAAAACCAGCCTCCAGCCATTAATTCATCACTAGGGGGCGGATTTATAGGCACTAAAATTAAAAAAAGGCAGGCAAATAGGCACATAAAATCACAAAAATAGGAACATAAATAGGCATTATAAAGTAAAAAAAGGCGATAAATAGGCACCAAAAAATAGGTACATAAATATGCATATTAATGCAAAAAAGGCACCAAAACACTCAAAATTTGTATTATTCACTCTTAAAATCCAGCATACACTTTCCATAAACACATATTATTTACTATTAGAGTTAATTATCAAATACTTCTCAAGGTTTTCAGGTGTAAATTTTGTTCTGTTGTATGACAAAATGTTTTTATACTGTGAGAAACTTCTTTCGACTTCACATGAAGTCATTGGGCAAAACTTCAGACAAGCTATTTCAGCTGGGCTAAGCTTGACTTCTGGGAGTAATGTAGTTTGTCATTCTAAGATGTCCGCAATACTTGCCATCACTTTCCACCCAGTGTTTTGCTGGAATACTCTGTTAAATTTGTCGACGATGGCTGGGCCAACTGAGCCAGAAGCATGATTAAGGTGTTCTTATATTCCCCGCATTATCTTCACAGCTTTCACAAGAGGCAAATCCCTCGCCTCTTAAGCTGTGATTGCTCCAGGAAGATTTCCAAAATTGCTTTTTACGTATGCCAGATCCGCACTGACACTTGAGCAGGAGATGGCAGCATTTGCTTCTGTAATGGCGACACCTTGTTCCTCGTCAAATGTTTGTACTACCTACAAGCAAAACGGTTGGTATAGCAAAACTCACCATTCTTTCAATATATTGTGTTCTACAAGTATAACCATTAAATTATTTTTTTTCCAATAAGGTGGACGGACAGGTGGAATCAATAAACCTAGTGGTAAAATCTCACTGCATTTTTAATTTGGAAACGCACCTAAAGATAGTGTATTGTATAATACCTTTTGAATGTCACCCAGGTAAACTGCATAGTACAATGCAGCATGAAGCCATGTACCCCAACGCGTTTACACTGGTGTGGTGGCAAAGGTAAGTTGGGCAGGGTGGCCTTAAATGAGAAGATTCGTGATGGAGCCTTCAAAAACACTTTCTTGACTGTGTAAATAATAGCGTTAACATTTGGAAAACGTGATCTAATATCTTCTGCAACCCTATGAACAGCATGCGCCAGACAAGTCACGTGAATTAACTAGGTGTAGAATACTTTTAAGCTCGCAGCCGCTTTCAACATGTAGGCCGCACTGTCTGTCAGCAACACAAAAAACCTTTCGTCGTAGTTTTCTGATGGCTACAGAACACCTAATATAAACAAATTAATGTATTTATAATTATAATTTTTACAGGACTAACACTGCGAATCATTAAATTATCACAGTATATTTTGTGCAATTACATTATATATTTACGCAAAACATCACGAAAAACTATGGCAATTGTCGAGCTGTTGGTTGCCTCAAGCATCTTTGAAACAACCAAGTGAGGTTTCCCAGGACCCATAGAGTCTAGTTTTCCAACAACAACATTTGCAACATATCTGCCACAGCGGTCAGTGGTTTCATCAACAGTAGCCCAGATGTTTGACTCTCCAATATCTTCTAGGATTTTCTTAACTGTCTTAAACGAAATAAAAAGAATGTTTACTGTAAATAGTTTAAATCAATACAATTCAGTTAATATTTTTTATTGTCAGAAAAACTTACGGATAAATAGGTTGAATGCAAGTAGTGTTTCCCCAGAGTTGATTCATCCGATATCTTCATGTTGGTATATTTGTTGAGAAAAGCATTGAAATCTGGATTCTTCAGCTTCTTACAAGGAATATTTGCAGCTACCATCGCAGAGCATAAGTCAGCAGAAAATTACTCTTGGGTTTTATCGGTATCGTTAACTTTAGGAAAAAATTGTTGAGATCCTGGTTTCTTTCCGGAATTCTTCATATGTATTGCAATATTTTTGTGTTGTTTAGGTAATACTTCTTCTCGCATTTTACCTAAATATTAAAAATGGAAATTTTCACCCAGTAATATATGTGGATTCTACAAATTAACAAAGCATCACCTAACAAGAGAACTAAGATTGTTATTTTTTTTTTTCGATCGTAATGTTACGCTTTGGTAAATATTTCCACTTTGTCGTTGAAATTCTTCAATAAGAAATTAAACCTAGTTTGAACAATAGCAAATCATCGTGATTTACTCTTAAACAGTAGACAATATATTTAATAAAAACCTTGACTTTCAAAATTAATAATTTCTTTTCCCCTTTTGAAAGGATAACTTACCTCCTTGGAACATGGCTGACAAAAAATTATTTTGCCATCCGTTGTGAAATTCCTATAACCACCAATCCACTGTTTGAATAATACACTTTTACACGATTTCTCTTTAGGCATTTTCTACTAGTTCAATAATTTACACTGAGTCCAACACACAGATATATTAATGAACAGATATCCATCCATATCTAACAACAGCGTAATATACACAACCACTGAATGAACTGACATTGTTGTGCGCTAGAAAAATATTTTTCGCCGGACTGACCAGTCTGAACCTATCATACCGCTGGGCACATGGGTTTTTCCTACCTATCACGAGTATCCACGTGGAGTAACCTAAGGAGTGAAGGAGGAGGTGTAGGGGGGGGGGTTTGCGAGGCAGCCGCAAGTATTTAGAAAGAATAAAAGAGGGTGGGAGGAAGAGAGAGATAGAAAAAGGCACTTTAAGGCCTCCATTTGTAAAATAGGCACTAAACAGAGAAATAGGCATTTATAGGCACTATAAAAGCTATCACAGTATCTTCGCAATCATCAAAAATAAACTTATACTTCAAAAGCCTACTTTTCAAAGCATAGGAATAAAAAAGGCATTTAGGGCAAAATCCGCCCCCTATTCATCTTTATGAAAGGGGAAACTCACATTTAACCAATGATACATTTTTTGGCCATGCCAGGAATCGATTCCAGAACCCTTAACGTAGTAGACATACAGACACTTAACCGCTTGAGATAAGGTGTCGAACAATAAGAGCAGAGTTAAAAAAATCCACTGTTTAGCTAAAAAGTTAAGATTATCTTAACCACACTTTAAAGTGTGTTCTTATTATGTAGTTATGTGTTTAGCACTTGGGGCCGGTTTCATAGACTGAGTATGCATCAAGTGAGGTAGGACTCTAATACAAGAGATCACATACCTAAACTAGAATGGAATGGGCCAGTTTAGCATATGAAACAGGCCCATTCTTGTCTAGGTAGGTGTCGTCCTGTATTTAGTATACCACCACACTTGAAGCGTACCGTATCCAATCTATGGAAAAGGCCCTAAAACCCAGTTGGGATTTAAACACTAAGCTACCCGTCAACGATGACCAAGTTCAATTCAAGTCTAGTACCTTAGATCTCTCGGTTATTCCTCAAGGTATTTATGTTTTTTATAAATGTATCTTCATTTACAAAGTATAGAAAGTATAAAAAGCGTAGTTAATACTTTACACTGATACCTACAAATTTATAGTATGTATTTTTACTCTCCAAAGGACTACATCGCAATCAACGTCAAACACATCTAGTCTGGCTTGCTGAGAATAGGAAAGTCAGTGTTTGAATTCCAGCCCAGTGCACAGAGGGTGCTTTTTATGTCCTAAATTATTTCACACTCCACGTGAATGTAGTTACATTTCATCTAAATTTATGCTGTTCTCATCCATAGTAAAATGCAAATATCCCGGACTGGTAGCAAAACACGGTGCAAGAAACTTTAGTTTCAACTCTAAATTACTATAGCCCTAATATATATTTTAGCTTGGCGTTTTACTACTTGTTCAGGTTATATGAACTAGGGATGAGAAAAGTTGAATCAGAGGAAGTGTACTCATATTTACGGGGAAGAAAGTGTAAAGCCATTTTTTTTAAACTACCCTCAGTACATCCGAACGGGATTTGAACCCCGATCCCTTTGTCATCGGCAGTGTAGTCATTCTAGAATGACGATTAAGACCATGCGGCCACCGAAGCCAGTTATAATATGTTTATGTGTGCTATTGTGTCGGGTTATTTGTTTCACCACTTATTTGTGATGATCCCATCAACAAATCATCCAACCCGCTTCGGTTGCCGCACAGTATAAGGTGCTACTCTCACACTAGACAAGACTGCCGATGACGGGACGATCGTGGTTCAATTCATGTAATATGTACTGAGGTTTTTTTTTCCTAAATGGTTTCTCATTGTCACTCCACTGCCTCTCAAGTAACCTTCCTCATTCCGAGCCCATTAACGTAATTTGTACATAAGCGTATAATCAAAATTGCCGATGCTAAAAAATCCTACTTCGATCTCCCTTATCCAGTTCCAGATTTCTATACATTTTGTGAGTATACCAAAAACATTGTCAGAAATAACACTTTTGATTTATGTGGGTGGATGCCTTTAATGGTTCATATTGTGGAAGCTCCACGGTCCAAACGTCTGTTTACATTTGCAATCACTCACCGGAATGTTAAATAAAAATAAACCATCAGAAATATATTATTGAAGTCGCAATACTTTTTGTGTGTCTACAAAATTTGTACCATCTAGTGGATAAAAGTCTCAAGCTAGAATACATTTTATGCCCTTAATAAGAGTTAAATATTATTATTATTATTATTATTATTATTATTATTATTATTATTATTATTATTTAGCACCGCATCTTACTAACCATTCGGGTTATACGCTTTAAGTACTAATTACGCTAATGAATTAGGAATTGGGCAGGTTGGATTAGAGGAAGTGAACCCGCATTTGCGTGGAGGGAGAGTGGAAAACCATTTAGAAAAATCCATCCCCAGTTTACCCGACCGAGATTCGAACCTTGATCTCCCCGTCCTCAGCAGTCGAGCTTAACACGACAAGCGCGTTAGCCAACAACGCCACCGAGGCGGGTAAGAGTTAAAATAAATATTCCCCGTGATAAGACAATATTATTTTTTCCGATGGTAACTATTGTCGCTACACCCGTCTCCTGTGGGTCTAACGTGTCAGGATGGACTTGGTGGGATGGATAGGTAGTGGCAAATAACTGTGGGTCTCGTTATGATCTTGTTAATTGAAATTGGATTAATTAAGCTACAAGTGTATACTGTGATGTATGATTTAGAACTAATTGAAAGAGAGTTTATAGAACGTTCATCGTTAGATCAATATCCCTACTCATCAGTCCGTGCCCAGACCTATCTTTGGTGCTATAACTATAGCTGATGTCAAACACCAGACCGCCTGGCGCTGCGCAGCTGTTGTTTGGCTCAGACCTCAAAGATGTGTTGGGGCGTCCTCTCTCTGTACATAACAGTGACTCAAGCTGTAGGATATTCTCCCATCAAGTTGGTTAATCTTGGTTGCTGAGTATGTAGAGCACTTCGGACTAACCCTCTAACAATTGGTATTCTTGTCCGGCCTCCCTCTCTTGAAAAGCTCTAAAAACTCGTTATTATAGACCCAACAAAGAAGGGGTGTTTCCCATAAGTCATTATTCTTGACAATACTCTCTGTTATTCTACTTGGCAAACCAACTATGTTTTCAAAAACATAACTTAGTAAGAATACGCGACTTTTGATTAAGGAGAATTGACCGTGTGAGTTCTTAGGTTTACGTCATTATTGCATGGTCTAGATTATCTAAGGCTGCAAGCTATGAAAGTATTTTAATTAAACTAGTTCTTAGTTTATGTCTCACAATTTAGGTTGACTGTTCAAGTCAACATTATATTAATTCATAAAATTAAAACGAATCATTGATTAGATCGACATATATTATTTTATACTAACTTTTGGATATAATAAAACCTATGTTTGTCACCATGTCTTACTACCGGTTCAGATTATGCGAATATATACTAACACGCTAGTGTGAGGAATGAGGAAGGTTGGATTTAGAGGAAGTGTACCCTCTTTTGTATGGAGAAAGAGTATAAAACTGTTTAGGAAAAAATACTCTCACTGCACCGACTGAGAATTGAACCCTGAGCTTTCTGACACCGACAGTCCAATCTATTTTGAGAATAACTTCTTAGAACATTCGACCACCAAAAAGGGTAGTTGAACTTATTGCTACTGTTGCAAATATGTATTCTTTGTCACTCTTATTTATTTTTTATTACCACCAACAGGCAAAAATTCAAATATTGTGTAAATAGAAGTTATAACTTAATCTTAAAAATAAATTTTAACTTTAGTACATGTTCAAATTATATCTCTATTTTGAGAGTGTGTTTCAGTCAACCTACTTTATACGCTTTGTAACACAATTTAAACCAATAAAGGATTGATATTTAAACATAATTTAAGATTTGGTTACTTTTCAATACTTTTACTACTTTAATACTGTTTTATATTTAAAAAATAGTAAGGTTACTATCCGGGCACAGAATGGCTGCACCAACTTTTTTTTGCATCTTGTCTTACTACCCGTTAAGGTTATACGCCCAACAGCTAGCTAAGATTAAACTCGTATAATCTCTCCCTCATTCATTCTTTAAGAGTTTAGTGATAAGTATACAGTCTTAAAAAAACTAGTTTGATAGCATAGCAAATGTCCATATTTTGGTTTTATAAAATGGACTGACTTTATGAAACGTTTCTTCACATTTACAATAAGAATTTTATTCCTAAAACTCTATACTTAAACCCCTAGGTCACAGACAAGGAAATAATATTTTGTATCTGCCCTCTAGTAAATTTTAGTTAAAAGTGAGTTGTTAAAAAAAATGCTTATTCGATTGCACTTGAGTCGTTGGGGACCGCACCTAAACGATCCCAACGTTGAAGTAGTACCTAAAGCCTCGAAAAGGAGTGCAACATGTTTAACCTAGCGGTTGTAGCTCTGTTCTTTCTTTGTCTGTGCCTTAGGTTTAATTAAGTTCCTTATTAATAAAAATAAAACATTCAAGCCTGACTAAATTGATTTAACTTCCCCAAATATACCTAGTTGCAGATGGGAAGATAACATTAGAATGGAACTAAGAGAAATAGGGTTCACTTAGGTGGATTGGATAAAACTAACTAAAGATAGGGATAGGAAGCTTACATTTGTGAGTGCGGTAGTAAGCTTTCGAGTTTGTAGTATGTAAGTAGATTGATTCCTAACACTAGTATTGTGTCAATTTTAAATGTGTGAGAATAACATTTTTCCTTTTGTTGAACCTTTATGGCATCAGAGTTACTTTGCTCAGGGAAGTAAGCTACCAGTGGTGAGCCTAACGGAGAACAAGTGTACGTTTTATGCTATTGCATTAGTTTTCTTGGCTGGCCTCACCTAGGATATACACAGTGTATGTAGGTGGGTTAGGCATGTATGTTAATCTTAAAGTTCACGACAGTGAATTCAAACTTAAAATCAATGTGTCACACACACTCACTCACACACACACACTCACACACTATCACTGTCACACTTTTTAAACTCTTTTGATTTAGTTATGAATCGCTCGTTTTTACTTTCTTATATCAGCGAAGGTGTGATCGTGAAAAAAAAATCAATCTTGAGATTATGATGAATCTCTACGTTTTATGTGAACAAGAACCCAAAAAAAGTGGATTTTACCATTCTTTCTGTCCCAATGTCTGTCTGCCTGTCTGTTCCTGGCCACGAATCCGAAATGTTTGGATGGACTTTTTTCAAATTTGATATCTAAATTTAACAGGGCAGTACCACAATTTTTTTTTATCATCCTTGCCCTTCATTTAAGGGTAGTTTACTGGCGAGTAATTTTTTTTATTCAAAATTTTTTGAAAATAGCTCTAAAGGTTTTTTTTTTAAATACACATCTAAAATTTGTTTGGCATGAAAAATAGAAATATATAATTGGTCTTTTGGGCTAATATTAGTTGAAGGGGAGTTTACTGATGACTTAATTTTCAAAATCTTGAAATATTTTACAAATAGCCCTAACGATTTGGTTTCAAATGGATATCTTGGGAATGTTTCACATTAGAATTAACACTTTAGATTTATTTTTGGGATGAAATCTCTTTTATGGGTAGTTTACTGACAGCTGATTTTTCAAAAACTGGAAATATTTTAAAAATTTTCCTGAAGATTTGGTTCCAAATGGGTATCTTGGGAGTGTTTGACATGACAAAACACCCTATATACTTATATTTGGGTAAAAAAAAGTCGTTTACTGAAGCGTGATTTATGAAAATTCGAATTATTGTGAAAAATGCTATAATGGTTTTGCTTATAATATATATCTGGGGAGTGTTTGACATGGAAAATAACCCTATATACTTGGATTTAAGGGGAAAGATCAGTTATGGCTAATTTATTGATGACTGTAATTATAATTCGAATATTTTAAAACAATTTTTTTTGATTGGGCTACCTGGCTATCTGTTAAGTGGTTAAACTAGTTGTGTATATTAAAAAAAATTATCATGTATAGTGGTTAACTAGCTCAAATAATTTGGATAAGTGTGGTAATTGGGGGACTATTTTACATATTAATAATAATGTATCTTTATTCATCTAGATATAATTAATTTAAGGGTAATTTATACAACAAATTATCAAAAATTTAATATTTTGGAAATTTACCTTCGAGTTTTAACTCAAAAGAATTTTGATTCTTTGAATGGTTTTTTATGACAAATAGGATTACGTTTTAATTTGCACAGTAATAAAAAATATTTTTAGGATTGTTTACAACTAATTTATTTTGAAAATTAGAATTTTGTTAAAAATATTTGAACAATTTGTTTTAAAATTGTATATAAAGAGTGATTACTGTGATTAAAAAGATGTTTGTTTTATAAAAAAACATGCTTATGGGTAGTTTATTCAAAGTCTATTTCTGAACATTTTTTCTAAGTCATAATACACCGTATGAGAATGTTTGTGCGATCGTGTCATACGGTTTATTTGAATCTTGACATATAGACATAAACTTAGATATAAACTATTAAAAACACAATATGGTGGAATTAGCATTACTTACAGTGGAAACATTAAGTCACTCCAAATAGAACAAGAGCGGTTAAATTATTCCAATATCACTTTATAAAAGATAGAAAAAGCTTTTAGGAGAGATAGCATCAGGAATTATATGCAGATGTTGGAAATCTTACATGATTCAGAAAGAAGTTCTACATTTTAAAATATGGCCCACGAAAAAAAAAATTAAGCTAAAGGTATCAACATGACCCTATAATATTAGTAACCTTTTATATTAAGCTATAACCAAAATAAACGGTGTCTTAATATAATTTTCAACTATATTTAAAGACAAATTTGATATTTTTATATCAAGGTAAATGGTAATCATCCCTTAAGTTAATGAAGATTGTTTTAGTGGTTTTGGTGATTCAGAACTACCATTTGACTTTCATTGTGAGGATATTTCCTTTCAACTAGGCGGTACCCTTAAAGCAATTAACCTTTTAAAAACTGCTAGGAAAATATCATATATGTTATGAGATCTGCTTGTGAAATAACAGGAACCAGGTTAGGTCATAGAAATTTGAAATGTATATTGAAACCTACCTGGTTTAAAATTGGTCGTGGTATGAGGGACGGCCCCATAGTGTGCATGGTATCATTATCTGTACTGAAGGGGGCATTAAGAGGGGGCGTATTGCGGGGCGCTTCCCCTTTTGGTGTTCTTATTGATTCTGTTTAGCTAGATGCCTCTTCCCTTCATACGGTGGTACGAGGGAGGGAAAGGGGTTGGGAGTTAGGTTTTTTTGGACATACACGCGCCCAGTTCAAGTTTTAAAGTAGGATAGATCATTTAACATAAATACTTTCACTTTCGAAGTCGCTCTTGGTTTAAAATTTGTCAAATTGAATGTTTACTCTGGCCCCCATCCTTTTTCTCCCCTAACATTACCTATTTAAATAGAAGGAGAGTCACATTTAACATTTTTACAACCATTAGCATTAACAAAAACTTGTTATCATTTTCTTGAATATATAGACTATTTATTCTAGTGACATCACTACATACTAACAGATTTGATAATATTTGACTGTAGTTTATTATTTAAAACAATAAGAATGAAATTAGTTTATTACTTTTGGGATGTAATTATCCTAAAACCTATTTATAGCTCCTTTTAAAAATCTTCTATGGAGTTGGGAGTTTATTGGTAAGGTATCAGATTAAAAAATACATCCAATTTAAAGTATATGGGTCAACATTCATATCACTATTATCTATAACATAAGGAATTCAGATAAATTTTATTAGATTGTTTTAAATATAAATGTGTTTGTACCACATTTTGTGCCCAGCTAGTCCAAATTCCTCTACCTGTGTCCGTTTTACTTGTCTGCGATTGTGTGACGTTTCATTTTTTCCAATAAACTAAAGTTGTTACATTAGACTACATATTTATCCCTTTGTTTGGCAAAAGACTTAAATATTCGTAATGTCTATCCTATTCTAGATTATATATTTTCACTCTATACATCACTCTGCCTGAATGCTTAGGTATATGATGACTCATTATGTTCAATCGACCTAAATGTTTAGGTATATGATGACTGACCATGTCCCCCTACCTGAGTGATAAGTTATATGATTACTTTACATGTCCTCTTACCTGAGAGACTAGGTATATGATGACTACTAACTTCCCCTTACTTAAGTGATTAGGTATATGGAGTATTTCCTCCTACCTGAGTGATCATATCTATGATTACTTAACATGTCCCCTTAACTAAATGATTTGGTATATGATTACTCACTATGTCCCCCTACCAGAGTGATTAGTTATATAATTACTTTACATGTCCCCCTACTTGAGAAATTAGTTGTATGATGACTTGACCCCTACATAAGTAATATGATGGCCCCCTATTTGAGTGCTTGGATATATGATGAATCACCATATCTCCCTACCTACCTAATTAGGCATATTATTACTAAATACTTCCCCCTAGCTGAGTAATTAAGTGTGATTACCCAACATATCCTCCTGCCTAAGTAATTAGGTATGATTACTCAACATGACCCCTACCTGTGTTTTGGGATATAATGTACTACAGGTTCCCTTATTTGAGTGCTTCCTAGTGCACCCTAGTGCTTTGAGAAATAATAACTCCAAGCACTGGTGGTCAAAAAGATTAATTATCGTGAATCGGTGGCCAATAAAGTGAAACAACTTCTAAGGAGAATATCGTCTTTCTTATATTATGGCTATTCTTCCAAAGAGGTTTTTCTTGTACAGTCAACCCTGGTTATAATGAACATCTATGGGCTCAGATACTTTGTTCACTATATCCGAAGTTAACTAAAAGAGATTTTTTTTTTAAATTTGAAAATAGTGGGTTAGTGACAAACAAAATAAGAGTTCAAATACAATCGCTCTTTATTGAAATCTATTAATTAATCTTAAAAAATTAGTTACCGGTATATGCTGTTGTTTATTGTATACTGTTTTAATTCATATTTTTTTCAGATCCTTCTATATCATTATTTAGCACCGCGTCTTACTACCCGTTCGGGTTATACGCTTTAAGTACTTATTACGCTAATCGATTAGGAATAAGGAAGGTTGAATTAGAGGAAGTGAACCCACATTTGCGTGGAGGGAGAGTGGAAAAACATTTAGGAAAAACCACCCCTAGTTCACCCGACCGAGATTAGAACCTCGATCTCCCCGTCCTCGGCAGTCGAGCACAACACGACTAGCGCGTTAGCCAACTACGCCACCGAGGTGGGCAGATCTTCTATAGAGTTTGTGCTTTATCCACACATGATTCCATACTATCCTTGCATTCAAAAAACTAAACTGAGTAGAAAATTCTAATTTTTTGAGTTTTATATACTCCCTAGAAGAAAGGGATTAGTGAAAACAATTACTAAATGGGCCAAGACTGTCTTTCACTGTCCTGTAACTCCTCTCGTATTAATAAAACTCAGAAGACTGTCTTCCTTTACTTGCCGCAGACAAAGGTATTAAAACTTAAGCCAGGTTAATGAGTGCAGAGCCTGTTTAAGTGCAACCATCCCCGTTCCCTTCCACATTCCTAATTTAATTCAAACTTTGTGCTACCTAAACAATAACTCAGGTTGGGCATCTGTGTCTTCAAGCTTGAACAACCAAAAAGTTATGTTTTTGAAGAATAATTATGTTTGAATGACATCTCTTACTGAAAGTTTCATGTTTTATGTTTACTAAAACCGAAGTTGAAGGTTCATTATAACACACATTGAAATGTTTTTGGATTGGGACCAATGAATTAGGTTCACTTTAGCCGAATGTTCACTACAGCTGAGCTCACTAAAATTAGAGATGACTGTATAGTTGGTTGTTTATTCTAGTCAATAGTCTATTGTTGCATCTCTTTATCCATTACAAGAACTCTATGCACAACACAGAAAGCTTATTATTTTCTATAATAATTGTATCTTAGATCACCGCTCATGAACTAGGTGGTCACACCAGTCTATGTTTTAGAATCAGAAGTAAATATTTTATAGCAAATATTATTTAAAGTTTATGAATGAAGTTGAATAGCAACGATTTTAGGGAAACTTTAAATCTGGGTCTACCAATAACAGATAATCTTAACTAGTTTGAATAAAATGATAAAATCGATTCTTTCTGTACCTGTAAATGCTACAAAAATGTGGTAGCAGAATTTTTTTTAAGACGTTATTTTTTTAATAATCATAGGAAAAATTCAATTCAATAGCTTAGATATGCTTAGAACGTTTGTTCATTGGATTCTATCTCACCTTGAAACTATACATACCAGTTAAATCTTTTTGATTATAAAATATCTACATTAAGTAGGTAAGGGTATTGCATTTAAAAAGATTGCTTGGAATAAAAATATTTAGTGAGCATTGAAATGATATCGATTGTTTATCAAATTTTCCTCGTATTAAAAAAAATATATCTTGAGGATTTTTGTATTTTCTAAAATCCCCTTTTACTTTGAACACACTATCTTAACGTCTCCAAACTATGTTTTAAACTAATATAAACTATTTTAAAACTATTGAATTTGAAACACTTTATTTCAGAACTTTTGTCAACTTTAACTGCCAGCCAAAGTGAGGAATCTTCACTTAATTATATCAAAAAATTATTCAAAATTTAATTAATGATAAATACCCATTTTACTTATTTGTCTGAGGTATTTAATTTGCATTTTCTTAACCGGCTGATCATATCAGTACGCGAGAATTACTATGAGCGAGAGTGAAAAGCCCTAATTTAGCCGGTAAAAGTATTTTCACATACCTTACAGGCTTCTTTTAAATGCCACAATCGAAATGGGACCAATAGCCTTGTATCTCCTCCGAAGGAAAAGTTACTACGGATTTTTATCTTACAAGATACATTTGCTGACCTCAGCTGGGTTTGACCCCATGATCATCAGGTCCTGAGGAGAGCGGATTACCCCAAAACCACCGAGGTTATCTTAAGTACTATAGTTAAGGCCATAACACACATGAAGAATCTCTTGTGTGGTAGTATTTATACCATCTCACCGACAACACCCTTCCAATTAAACAAATAAAATTATTTATTTATTGTTTTCACTACGGGCAAGAGACTTAATATTTTTATACATTTGCTTCGGTGTTTGAATGCTTTAAGGTGAGGCAGAAGGGTGCGCGAGTAATTTTACAGTTTTTATAGAATTGAAAGTTTTTGGCCAAAATAAATCAAATATTACTCCAGTAGCAACATAGAGTTTAGTTTTCTGCACATGCTAATATCAACAGATCTTGAATATCTGTCAAGAGTGTCCTGGAATTTTGTCAAAACTTTTTCTCTTTATTTCAAAAGTTTTGACAAAATTCCAGGACACTCTTGACAGATATTCAAGATCTGTCGATATTAGCATGTGCAGAAAACTAAACTCTATGTTGCTACTGGAGAAATATTTGATTTATTTTGGCCAAAAACTTTCAATTCTATAAAAACTGTAAAAACACTTGCTATCCCTTCTACCTCACCTTAATGCCTCACTATGGCAAAATATTGGATTACTGATGGCAAGGATATCAGGGTTTGATTCTTGGTTGGGTATACTCATGGTTTTCCACTCTCCTTCCATGCAAACGCAGGTAAACTGACTCTAAATCAAACTTGCTCATCCAAACCACATTATTGCGTACAGCCTGAACAAATAGTAAGACTGTGCTAAAACTAAAAGCTTCACATATGAAAAGGTTGCCACGTATGTAATGTTATCAAAAATATCCACAAAACAAATTTATTTAGTGATTTCTTCTAAAGTTTTGTTATATTTGTCTGTTACCATATTTCTATGGTATTAATATAACAAATAATTCTGCAAATGTATCTCAAATCAATAGTTGTTTCAACATAGAATGCTTGAGCATGTAAAATAAAAATATTTATTCATAAATATTATTTTTAATTAATTCTAGGTTTTACAGTAGATCAATTGTCATTTAAAACTCTCATCAATCCTTTTTTAATCCTAGTTCAAATACATATATTTAATTAAAAATAACCATCAGCCAAACTAAGTATTCACACTTGGATTGAAGCAGAAAATTAATCAAATGTATATGCATACACATTGATATTTTGTGAATAATTTACTGATTTATCAAGCATCGATAACTATTGCTCTGAAGTTTTATGCTTACATTAAAACAAATCAGTGGAAGTAATCAAATGAGGCTCAAGTTTCAACAAGATGCAATAACATTTAATAGATCATCAGCAAATGGTCGCATGTTCTCTAAAGATATATAATGTATTTATTTCTGAAATTTGGTGTGATTTTATGGGAACCTCGTTTCACTATACACGCATGGTGTGTTAATCCAGAACTGTTGGCTCGAATTTAGATAAAGAGAATAAATGATAGTTGTTTTATGGATACCTCCCGGCACAGATTTATCTGATTGCCAAACCCTTCCTTCACCTCTGAGAAGACTTGTATTAAATACAACTTGTGAATGTGTGGAATTACAAGCCTACACCGTGGTTCGGATCCCACGTTAAACTGTATATCCTCCATTTCATTTCACAATCACCCTACCATTACACATTAGCGTAAGTGCGTATAGCCTGAACGGGTAGTAAAACGCTGTGCTAATAATAATAATAAATTTTATGGATACCAACGATTAGATTAAAATATATTTCACAAGCCGAACTAATTTACATGTAATTTGTATATTTTAATGCCCTTTAAAAATGGTTCGATTGTAGTACCTACCCCCTCATATGTGGGAACATTTACAAAGGTATCGGTCCCGTCTCATCTGGTTTGCTGGTAAGATCAGCTATTATCAACATTGTCATCCAGGCTAGAATTTTAACTTTAAGAAAAGAAGTAATTCTTATCAACGACCGCTCTAGATATGAAGTTTCAAGGAACTGTAAAAAAAAAGTGAAAAAATGAAGTTGCTTGATTATAAAGAATATGGTAATTCTACCAGCTTGG